>JAFFZH010013122.1:0-51183 GCA_018420115.1 Euura saliciscinereae
AAAAAAAAAAAAATCTCTTCGAATCGCCCAAACAGGAAAAAAAAATAACTACCGTTATTTAATACATAAATAAATAAATAAGAACTTTATAATCGCGTGATAATTTTTTCATCGCGTGAGAATATCAAATTCAACGAAATTAAAAGGATTGATAATTGAAAAATTGTCTGTTTCTTTGCTTATCTCGTATTGCAAACGACAATGTTGAATAATAATCAACAAAAATGTATCAATTTTTATCTCACTTCGTTATTTGAGAACATACTTCGCCATGCTGATTCTGAAAACTTGGTCATCTTTGTATCATGACTCGTTCTAACCTCCAAATACACGCATAAGCTCTTATTTTGAGGTTAGAATTGCTCCCGTTACCAACGTAACCGAGTGATTCAAAAAATCTTTCATTTTGGTTGATTCAACGCGACGAGATTTCTTTTAGACTTATTCTTTTATCATCATTGACACGTTTCAGTTGAATAATAATCATTAAATAGACTCGATTCTCTTGTGCGTCTCATTCTGTACGTTTTTTGTTTTCGTTTTTCAATTGATCTTATTTTTTTCGACATGAGAAACACGGTCTGAAGACCCAGGTTCTAAAAGGGGTCTAGAAGCTTTGTCAGATATTCTACTATAAAAATGTTTCAAATTTCAAATTTGTTTGTTGAATCGGTCTAAAAATTATCATCGAAAATATTATTTGACACAGATTTTAAAGACGATATAGCTGAACGATTCTTCGGCGTAATTTTTGTTATTTTAATTTTTCTTTTTTAGTCTATCTTTGATAACGACCAGCGATAAATTGCTTTTACACTTGAAATTTTCATCATTTATTCGTGGGATTAATTTATTTCAGGGGAATAAAAATTACAGTAGGCATTTACGCGCTTAACCCGCTCAGATTTTTCGTGTATCACGCGGGCGAAAATGGTCTGTGTATTTGTGGTGGTTTTGGGTTTGGCGGTGGCGTCGCCATCCTTATTAACCCCTGACCTTGGGGATGACCTTGGGGCGTTTGTTGGGCCGAGGGTGGACTACCCCTCGACGACGGGGTGTGGGGACTCGGAACGGCGACCCGGAGCGGGCCCGTAACCGATAGATTCGTTGCCACCAATGGCGGGCTGTGGGTCTCCGAGAGACTCTCCGAAAGACGGGATATACCGCCGTCGGATAGACGGGAGCCGTCGGATAACCTCGAGATCACGTCTGGCAACTGGTGCTGCGCGTGGGGGTGGTGCAGGCTCAGACCATCGTGCGGGTGCAGTCGGGGCGGTGGCAGACCCAGAGGATCCGGAAGTCTGGAAAATTCGGAGAGAAAAACGCTGCTTTTATTAAAATGTTTACTTATTTCAGGGATCGGAGAAATTTTATTTCAGACAAATTTTGATAATGCTGCTCCTCTATTTTATTTCTTCATCACCGCTTCACATGTTGATTGAATCGAAGAGCTTCTCAAATAAAAGTTGTAGAGTAGATCAAGGCCCACATTTTTTATATGAAGTTTTCCGATGCAAGCTTTAATTTGAGAACCACGGTAGTTTTGGAATGCCCAAGATTTTCACTATAACAGCTGAACACCAGTACTGCAGTTTTTCGAATTTATCTTCTCATCTGATCGTTGAATCGAAAATTTTTTGAAACATAAGTTTTAGAAGATTCCAAAACCGACATTTTTTCACTGGAAAGTTTTTTGATACGGCCTTCGATTCTTCTGATTGACTTGCATCAATAAAATTGTTGGATTTCAAAGAACGGTACAGCAGTTCTTGGGGTGTATCTCCTTGTACATCCATTGAATAAAAAAGTGTTTCAGATAAAAATTGTAGAGTAATCAAAAACCGACATTTTTTATTCTGAACATTTTTCGATATATTCGATCAGTCAAGAGCTGCAACAATTCTAAGAATGTCAAAATTTTAATTATCTCGTTTCTAAAAAAAGCGTTTTTGTTCTCAAGCTTGCTTATCTCTGCATGTGTTCATTTGATCAAAAAGTGTTTCAAATGGAAGTTGTAGAACAAACTGAACTAAAAATTTCTTATTCCGAAAGTTTTTCGATATCGTCTTTCGAATTCGACTTATGGTCACTACAAAACCCTCAAGTCTCTGCGATCGTCTTAAAAAAAACGTACAGCAGATTTTTGGATGCATCTATCTCTTCGCATGTTGATTTTATCATACAAAGTCCCAAATAAAAGTTTTAGAATGAATGAAAATCTACTTCTTTTGTACCAAGAGTTTTTTTCTAGAGCCTCTCAATCTCCCCTTATACTAATTCCAAGACCCGAGTCTATCTAATCTCCGACTTTATTGTAATGTTCTATAATTTACCTCGATCCGAGGTCGCCCCTGGGTCCAACGGCTTGAAAGGGACTAGTTTCGGCGAGTCTGAATATACCCCCGCCTCCAATACTGGGATGATTGTGCTGCGGGCTGTGCGGTCCGAACCTGAACCCAGCTGTCGGGAATTTGAACGCTGGCGCATGCGCGAATCTGAACTGCGACTGCGCAGGGTCAAACCGAAAGTTGAGCGGTGGTGGGGGCAGCGGGCCCAACGGGCCCAAGGGTATCGGCGACGGCTGGTGCGTCGGGGGCGGCGAGGAAGACGGCGAGGGCGGCGACGTTCCTCCAAGGGAAATATCAGAGTCCTCGGAATCGCTGCCTCCGGGTCCTGGACTCAACGCTCTCCGCTGAGACCCACCTCCGGGGCCGGATTGCTGCTGCATTCTGCAAAATAAGACAGGACAAATATAAGCTCGGGGTCTTAGGTTATAAAACCGCGTGAAATTTCCTCCAGGTCTCAGTCTCCGTCTCGCTCTCTCAGATCGATGAGTTTATGCCACGGGGACGTATACGTCCCGTGTTTTCGCTGCTAATTGAGTCGCGAAAGTCGTTCTGCGGAGGTTGTCATGGCGACAGGGTCGTTACATCCGAACCGTGAACTCCTGGTGTTTCTGATGCCGAAATCCTGCGGTTTTATCCGCGTTAAAACCGCGAGAATGAAATTTGCAAATTTTCTGTGATTCGAGAAACGTCGTTACGTTACACCCTCGTCAAATTGCATCATAGTTTCAATCTCGGTCCTTCTTTATATTCTCTATACTTTTTAGATGGAGCATAGAATGGATCTGACTATACATTCTAATTATAGTACTTACAACGACTCGACTCGTGTTGATTTTATTTTTGTTTGTGGTTGTAATTGTTCACCGATTTTTTCCAACCTCCCGATCACTACCAGGTCCTTCGAAAGTCGATTAGTCATCGGTTCTGAGCGCGTGGTACCTATTCCAATAAACCAATTCCCGGTACCGACACACCCTAATGACCAAGTCACGATCTTTTCGCGTCCTGTCCAGGCTTATTCGGCCCGGACTCACAATCAGCTGACATGACGCCTTTTAACGCTGATCCTGCGAAGGACAACTTCTGCAGAAGTTCAGGATCCTTATTATCTCTTTCATTAGTCCGTTTATACATTTTGCCTCTTCTTTGCGTTCACTAATCACTATTTTTCTTGGAAAATGGCTTCTTGGTAGACACGGACCAATCTAAGTAATTGGAGCCACTGAAAAAAGTCACCACTACGCATTTGAGACGAATTTTAGATCCATGAATGACTTATTGTTAGGGTGAGGACTTAGGTTTGGCTCAGACGACTTTTACACTATAGAAATTCTTCAAAACGTCTCTTAGACTCATTAGAAGTCTTCAAACAGTCTGCAAAGGCAATGGTAACTAAACACTTGAAACGTCTCTTAGCAAATTGATTGTATGTCTTTGAATCGTCCTGTAGGCTTCAATTCAGTAAATTGTATTGACAATGTTATTCACACACATGTACAGTAAATTGACTATTGGTACTAAAATTCTTCTGTTTCGCCTAAACAAGTTTAGTAAAATTAGGGATTTACTTGTAGATTTCAAAAAACCACCTTGCTAAACCATATTTGCAATTTGACCAGGCTCTTGTATACTCAATGGGTTCAAAAAAATTCAGAATATTTTCTCACAATGCTGACTTCATGTTTTCCGAACGTCAAACAAACCATTTGAAGGTCTTTAGATCGTCATTTCGACCAGTTTGACGACTTCAACAAATCTTGCAGATCCTTTTCTGCACTTTTGTAGGTAGTCTCGTCAGCCTGTTTCCACATTTTCAAAACGTCCTTTGGACTACCATCACGTCTTTATACCGCGCGTCTTTCAGACGGTCTAACTTCATCGAATGCTGTTTAACGCTAACTTGACGTCTATAATAAGAAAGTAGCTTCACATCATCGAGAGTTGTTTAACTCATGGTGAAAATTGGTATTCAAGACGGAAACTGGTCTAACATACTTTTACCCGACGTGACACAGTCTCAAAGTGATTTTGGAACTGAAAAATTAGTCTGAAAGACATTCTACAAGAGAATCAAGTTCTTGTGAAAGATTTTTGAACAAGTCTAAATGCAGACTGAAGTAAGTCTGACAAAACATCTGAATCAATTTTCACAGTCCTAACAACCTATCAAGGGATCGAAAAAAGAGCATCTAGCTCACACCGACGTCGTCTTTTGCCCATTGCCGGAGGGGGTGGAATATTGAAATAATAGTGACGGGGGGTCCGGGGATATCATTTTAACAAAATCGTACCCCGTGTCACGAGACACCGTTCCAATACACGTTCGTTTTTTCTATAGGTATTCTGTTCCATGGGTAGATGACATAACAATCTTCTCGAAAAAACTCTCTATCTCTCTCTCTCTCTCTCTCTCTGTCCACCCCATGCTAAATACCCCCAGTGGAAATTTCATCACAATGAAGACAGGGTGGTTAGAGGTAGGGTAAGTACGTTTACGAACATCGAGAGATTCGTGTGTGCGTATATCGTCGCAGAGAATCTGAGCTCTGAGCTCTGAGCTCTCAGCTTCAGCCTCCATAGGCCAGCGGTACGGCCCGGCTTACAATAGGTAACGCGATACTGCCACCCCGTCGACAAAAACGAAAAAGAAAGAGAGACAAAAAACAAAAAATATATATATATATTTCAGAGCCTTATAGTACGTATGTGAACGGGGCGCGATTTATAGCATAAGAGAAGAGAGGTTTTTCGCTGTTCGCTTTTAATAGCCGCTAATAGAGACGTTAAAACGATACTGCTCCTTCCAGCCAGATTTCAATCCTCTTTTCAAATACTTCTGTCTCTTTTATTTTTTCTCGTTTCATTCTCTTCCCTCTCTTTCTCTCTCCCTCTTTCATTATTCCACCGTTTTACACGTACATACGTCAGCGATGCTCATTGTCAGTATACGAGAGTATTGTTGACAATGGATAAAGTCGTCTAAGAAGTTGTTTATCAATTATGTGATTCAAAGAGTACTCGTTGAAAAAAGTCCTGAAGAATTCACGTAATTTGTAGAAAATTCAATTTCTGAAGAAGTATTAACAGAAGTCTTCGGATTTTTCCTCAGAAACGCCTAAGAAGTCGTCGGAAAGTCGTCTAATGTTATGTGGCAGGTACTATTCTAAGGTAATAAGTATCTTTATTTGTTCAAACTTTGAGCACCTTTAGTGCTACCAAAGTCTCAAAAGTCGTCCAAGAAAAAGTACTTCGATACTATAGTATAAATTAAGTATATAAACCAATCCCAAATTTGACTTCAATGAGTCTGAAAAGTACTTGATACTTATGTTAATGACTAATCGAAGTGAATACCAAATTTTATTAGAAGTAGTGATACTAGTGTGACAATGGAGTTTAAAAATTCGTTCCTTCTTTGAAAGTAGGCTCAAAAGTACTTTGATAATGCTAGTGTGAATGAAGTCTCGAAATTGATTCCCAATTTCTCAATAAAAGAAGAAAATAGTCTAAAAGTTACTCTAATATTAGTATTAACGAATTCTAAAAGTAAGTCCCAAATTCGTCTATAAAAGTAGTCTAAGAAGTACTATGATAATAATGTTAATCAAGTTTAAAAATTCGTTCAATTTTTAGCACTATAAGTCTAGGAAGTACTTCATCACTCGTGTCAGTGAGATCTAATAATTGGTCGTTAATTTTCGTTTCAGAAGCGTAATTAAGAATCTGGTAAAAAGTCGTCAAATACTCTAATACTTGTGTTAATGAAGTCTATGATTTCATTTGGAATTCATCCAGAAAAATTATAAACAATAAGTCCCAAGAATCTTCTAAAAAATTGTTTAAAATAGTCTGAATAGTAGTTTTATACTCAATGTATACTCAGAATCCGACGCAATTAAAATTCGTCTGCCAATGAGAAGTACTTGAGTACTAACTCTAAAAATTTGTCTTATTGAATTCCAAAATCTAGTATTTTCATATTAGTTTCAACAATCGTTGGAAAATCGTCTTTCATAATTCAAAAAATCTTATACCTAGAAAGTATTTCTTTTATGAGTCCGAAATCTGAGAGTATTTTCAAGAAATGTCAATAATGTTGTCTATAAATCGTCGAACGAAATGATGTCCAGTAAAAATTTATCATTATTCATAGATGTACAAGTGTTTTCGACTATATAATATTATGCATAATTTGAATACTATTATATATTATCGGTCCAACCATAATTGTGTCTAATTGTGTCGAATTCTAACTAATTTCGAACAAAATTGGAGTATCTAATTCTGTCCAATTCCGAGCTACTATAGGGATACTACTCGACCACTATATCCATACATCTCTGACTAATAGAAATTCCGAGTATCGCCTCGACTGTGTATGAATAATTCGTCCGAGAGGTCCATTATTCATATTCGTTAATAATAATGATAATATTCATAACTCTAACGTTCCAAATTAAGTGTTCAACAGCCTCACTATCCGACGCGGACGCTTCTACTACGCCTAGTTAAATGTGCATGCAGTCAGACAGGTAGTCGATGATTTGCAATATTTTCTCCTGCTGAGCCTGTAAGTGCAGGATCTCTCGTATATCGAGTATATATCTTAAGACGACGCCGAGATGCACTGGGTGCTAAAGTAAAAATGGGGCGCCATGCCATCCCCTTGGCCCTCGGCAACCTGCGCTCCAAACCAGTGCAGAAAAAAAGTAGGTATATAGTGAAAATGGAAGAAAATTAGACTAAAAAATCATTTTTTTACGGCACAGGCATTAAAAATTCACTTTTTGACGCCTGTTTTCGTTCCGGCAAGTGGCACTTTATACCGCTAAGTTCAAAGTTGCGGTATAAAGTCTTTATTCCGCAACTTTGATGCGCAGTTCGAAGTGCGCATGTCAATCTTGCGGAATAAAGTTTTTATACCGCAGGTTACCCCCTCTCTACTACTTTTTAAAGCAGCTCCTATACGCAGTTCGTGCGGAACTCAACTGGCGTCAAAGTGACTATTAATGCCTTTTCCGTAAAAAATATTGTATGGGGCGCGCGCAGAAAGTAACTGTTCAGCAAGGTTATGTTTTTAGTACTCGCCGTTGCTTTACAAGGCTCGCCTCCGGCTCGCCAGGTAAAACCGACGGCTCGTACGAAAAACATAACCTTGCCGAATAAAAAGTTACTTTCGACGCATGCCACATAAATATCCATTCTTTTTTCTTTCGAAAAGACGGATGAAATCAGTTTGATATTGATCGCAAGTAATCAATTGCATTCATTGTCAGTCGAATACAAGTATATTGAACAGATGTGGAGAATTCACAAAATCGAAAATATAATAGTCGAAATTTTACTGAGTTAATTATAATTCCACTATTTGCACTATAATTTATTTGGTTTTCATAATTGTCAGTGTTTTATTTTCAAAATTTCCAAAATCGAAACATTTTTGTGAATAATTCTAAACAAATTTCACACAAAAAAATGACAAAATTTTCATTCGTGCTCAGTAAGGCAAAAATGTTGTTGTCCTTTTGTACTCGTCGATGAAATGTTGGTCCTGTTAAAAATCTGTACAATCTTCTATATTTTTTAAGACGGAAGGGGAGATTTTTCCAATCTTAATCCATGGACTCCACTATATATAATATCGTATTTGTACTTCAACTTATTGTTAATTTAATACAGCCATACAATCAGGGAAGGGGACAAACAACGAGAAAGAGAAAATGGTAGGTTAAAGTGTTTGCCGAGGTCCCTGAACGGTCCATATATATCTATATATGTATATGTATATGGAAAAAAGGGGGAAAAATCATGTGTCCTTTTCTCTCTATTTTTTTTTCCCTCTCTATCCCTCACTCTCGTTGACCTTTCTCAGTGGGTCCAAGTGTCAGTGTCTTTTCGTGTCTTGCGTGGGAAAATATTCTTCTTACTATATATTCTATTATACCACACACCAAAAGACAGAAGAAAGAAAAAGAGAAAAAAGAAACACAGGAGACCATGAAAAGAGACGAGGAACAAAAATGAGGGAAGGTAAATTGAAATATCCAGAATTTGGTAATCCTGTTTGATGATAGGGAAAACTGGACGTTCTGCGGTCAGGGCGGTGCTAATTAAATTATTTTTTGGTTCATTGATTTGAACCAAAGAAGGGAAAACGGGGACGAGAAACGAGAAAAGCGGGGAACAAAAATTCCTGACCTAGCTACTAGCTACTGGAACATGTACCTAATGACCCTTCCGTTACACGGTCCATTTCTGCTAACCTGCACTTCGCCTTTTTTCCTTCCCATTCTCTAATCTTCTAATATTATAATGACGATCGTTTAACGTTATTCACGGTTTGGCGAACCTGTCTGCTAATTCTCATCTGCAAAGAGACCCGTCCGATACAGTTTCCAGAAACGTCTAGTGCAAGAAAAATGAAGTACCCACATTTTACATTTTAATAGCACGAATTCGAACCGCAAACATTTGGCAGACGAGAAACTGGCTCTGAGACTGACCATGGGTATCGTGTTCCAGCTTCCGAAAAATTGGGCTACGTGTAAGTTCTCTTAATCCCCTTCCAGAAGTAATTATCGTCATTGGTATAAGCATTGGAATTAACGTTATTCTGAAATGAACAAGGGAAGAGAGAAATTAACGAAGGAAATTATAGAAAATACAGTCTGAACTACTTTTCAAGTAATCGACAGAAAAGGAAAAAAAATTCAGTAAATCATTGTGATAATATAATCGGTTAGCTACAAGAGAGAGAAGCAAGAAGCAGAAGGAAAAAAATATATTTAAAATGAGTAGTCTGAATACTTGTGAAGTAATCGATAATGTGAAAAGAGTGAATCCGGTTCATCATTCTGATAATAATCGTTGAGCCAGGAAAGAGAGAAGCAAGGAGGCGGAGCAAAAAGTATACTTGAAAATAGTAGTTGAAATACTTGTATAATAATGAAAGAAGAAACAGCGGAAAGAAGCATGCGAGTATTTTAATGAAATTTGTGTGTTAGAATTTGATTATAAAATAAACTAAAATCATATGGGAAACAAGAAACATATTTAGTAGATATTTAGTATTGACGAAGTATTTCCACTGAATTTGTTTGAATCGTCGAACAAATCAGATTCTGTCGAAAAAATTGTTTTTAAAAATGATGAGTTTCTAGTTATATTGCTAGAATCTTTCAGCGAAACTAATGAGAGAAAAAGAATAAATAAGTAGTCACACATACTACTAAGTATGGACGTATTTATGAATTCGATGAAGTCGTAGAAAAAAACAATCGGACTCACGTACAGAATGTGAATAAGAGAAAAAACAAGACAGAAGAAATCACGAATACTTGCGATTATTATAGCATACAAATTGACATACTCAATTGACAATCAGAAAAATACTTCAAGCTCGATCATTTCTCAAAGTACGCTGATAATTTCTGGAAAAAAGATCAAGATACTCGTTTGAATCCTTCAAGTATACACCCTGAATTGAATTGAATCAAATTGATGGTATAGGAAATGAGATTTTGGAAAAATAGGGTGACTCTAGTCCCTGTCATTCTCTTCGTGGGGTGAGAAATAGAATGAGTATAAAGATAGGGATGGATACCGATGATGGACCCTGTGTTTTGGTGTATAATGTAGTAGGCAGTAGGAAGGAGGTATAGTAGTATAGTATATATGCTAGAAGAATATAGAAGCAGGAGTATGTTTGCCAACAAACAGTAAAAGGGCTCTTAACAGATCCTCTGTTAGTTTTTTTTTAACTCCTTATGATTATATTGTCGTGACCCTTCACACAGTGCATAGAAATGGAATCTCTAGACTGCAGGGATGTAAAGAATCTGGCCTGACTTCAGACCTGCATACCCTAGCCATCAAGTATCCTGGAATATAAAAGAACCCGATTTTCTCACATCGAAGAAAATACTTCTCAAGATTAATTTTTGCTTTAAAAAAAAAAAAGAATACTTTTGCACGAATGATTTTGTCATCTCAAATCTACCAACAAAAAACTAAATAGTACCTACATTAAAATACTAAAAGGGAATCTGAAATAGCATTCGAAATACTGAAAAAAAATACAAAATTCTTTCCTTCGTTCCGTGTTTTGATTTCTTTCGCACTTGAATGAATAAATAGTAGTATCCAAAGTATCGAAAACCTTCTTCAATACTAAAAAATTTATGAAATATACAACTAGTATCCAGAATACTAGGAATATTTTTTACCTCATATGTTATACTTTTTCTCTCCGTTTTCGGAATACTTTTGCTATCCGATTATTCAATCAACTATTCAATCAAGTTTTCAAGTTTTTAGATAGTATTAAACTATCAGTAACGATGACCTCTAAGATGAAAATAATAGGTCTGGATTGAATGAGGTTTGATTAGGCCACGTGCCACTTGCCAGTGTCACTTGCACTTCGGAGGTCGAAGGCACTCGCAGTTTGGTACGAGCCCGTTTTGCCCGTTCAAGTACTCTTGAATCGATTGAAATGCTTGAGGAAGTACTTATAGGTAGTTTAGTAGCTATAAAGCATAAGGCCATTGAACGATGGGCACGGACTCTTTTTTCCTCTAGTATTTTTTGGGACGAAACTTACAAATACTACATTTTTAACTATTGAAACAATATTATATCTGACAAACATATAAGTACACGAAGTTATAGTTTTTACTCTACTCTACTCTACTCTAGAATGAAAATTTTGATAATTTGTTTACCGATTTCCTTTCGAACTAAGTGATTTATTTCAAGGATTTTATAATGATGACACATTTCGATTGAATTGACATTGGAAAACGTTCAATTAATGGACTCTAAAATTAAGGAGGTTTTGAAAAAATTCATAGTAAAAAATGTATAGACTATAATTGAGAATTATACAGTTTTGAAAGATGCAGTTCGACTATTCGAATAAAAAAAATGCATGAAGGAGCTGATAATTAATACAAGTAAAAAACTAAAGAGTCTGCGGTTTGAAGACCGCAGCACAAATAATTGCCCGAAGCCATTGGGTATATATCGGTGTCCCTCGTCCAGTAAATTAACCTGAATTATCGTTCGAGGATAGTCAGAAGAAAAAGGAGAAAAAAAAACGATACTACAGAAAAAGAAAGAAATAAAAGAAGAATGAAGTTTCGTCATCTCTCCAAATTCTGGGCGACAGGGCGTAAAACCCGGAGGCTCGTGTTCACCGCGGTTTTATATAATACACTACACTACCTACGTGTCACATTATACCCACGTATACCTAGGTATACCATGACCAGCTTCTTATTATCCACAAAGAAAAAGAAGACCGATTGAAGAAAAGGTAAAGAAGGACACCCAAACAGTAAATGAAATCGCGGATATCGTATATCGTCGTTTAAATCTAGAGCCTCGTCACTTCCTCGAAAGTTACGGGGGGAAAAAAAAGAAAACGAAGACCGACGAATTTATAAAATTGAAAATTAACCAAAAGATCGTGAGGGTATTGAATTTCACACGCTAGATCAAATTGGCGGGGCCGGTAAGCCGTGGCAAATTACCCCATAAGCCTTTTGACGATGTACCTGAACCTTCGGCTACCAAGCAACAATTTCCATCGCTTTAGTTAAACTTTAGATTCAACGTTTAGGGTGTTGGGCTAGGGGTTCGGAGTTCAGGTTAATTTGTAGACTAATATACATGCCCTGTGTGTTTGTGTAGATCAAGCAGGGAAGGGGCAGGGCGGCGAGGGGGATGCTGGTCGTATGATCATTTTCTACCTCAGTAATAACGCGCAAAATCCCCACAGGGCTTAAGATTTCAATCCACCAAAGAGAATGTTCGTTTCCACAAAATTACCCTACCTCCTACTCGCTCAGGAGTTTAGAGACGGTGTGGTACATGGTTGTTGGTTCGGAGTACGGATCGTCGGCGTAACCTGATGATTTAGGAGGATAAGGGAAGGCGAAAAACGGTACGATGATGCAGAGGGAGAAGAAGACTGGATCGCAAAACGAGAAGGAGGTGCATGGAATGCTTCAAAACTTTTGGTCTGATCTAATTTTGACTGATTTTTAATAATCAAACTAGTAAAAAATGATACTTGTGCGAAAATTAACATCCAATGGAAGCTCATTCAGAAAGTAGAATGATTAACTTCGGATCGTGATACTTGTGAAATAATCAACTTCGAAGGATGATACTTGGATGAAGTTCAATCTATAACTTAGAAGTCACGATAATTCGAAAGATTATCAACTTCGAATCTTGATACTTGTGAAGTAATCAACTTACAAGCGTGATACTTGGGGAAGAAAAGTATATTCAGGCGTAATACTTGTGAAATAATGAAATTTGAACTTGCTAATTTGGGTGAAATGAACTGGAAGTCATTGTGGTCTCAAAATTGATCAACTACTAATCACAGTACTTGTGAAACGATCATGATTGATACTTGTACAGTAACTAAATTTGGATCATATAATACTTGTGAAATAATGAAACTGGTTGCATACTATTCTTGAACAATGGTCAACTTATGGCTTGCTAATCGAGTAAAAGGACACCAGGAGTCGTGATACTTGTAGAATAATCAACTTTGGAGCATGATACTTGGATGAAGCTCAACTGATACCACGATACTTTGGAAAAATGACACTGAAAGTAATAATCTTTCAAGAAATAATCAATTCCGAAGTATGATACTTGTGAATTAACCAACTTTGAGGCATAATACTTGTGGAAAAATCAAATTCTCACAAATATAGTTCAACCTTGTGAGATAAAGTTGATTTCTGATGATTGTAGCTACCAGAAAATCAACTCTGAAGAATATGATACTTGCATAAAAATCAATTGGTCCATAATTGGACCAACTTCAAAATAGTTTCTAACGATTATGAGTAAAAACTTCCATCCACAATAATTCAATAGTTGAATTGACATCATGATAACTGTAAAAAAAATTCTTTTCTCAAATCAACATCAATTTTCGAATACATTGTGAACGAAGTAAACTTCAGAACTGTAAATCCGATACCTACCCAATCCCGGATACAAATAATTCGACTGAGTCGTGTGTGCTTTATAGCTAGAGAGTGAGACAGAACTAGATGGGAGTTGGATCAATTTGTCGCCGAGCATCAAAAGACTGTGAGATGAGGATACGACGATGATCGGAGACGTGGGTGGGATGGGGGGCGCGGACCCCGCATACCCCGAGGGAATGACGTAACTAAAAATTTAAATTTAATGCAATTTCGAGCGATTACCCTTCCCTTGAACAGTCTGTGATACGTACCAACCCTCCCGCCTCGCCTTGCTTCATCCTCGTTCTCTCTTACCCCGGGACTCTTGATTGGCTTACATTGTCGATGCTCAACTGTTTCATGCTCCACTGACCGACCGGGGGATATCATTCCGCGATAGGGGTACCATTTCAATACCCCCAGGCGATCTCGAATATACACAATTTATTCAACTATGATGCTTTATAGATGGACACAACAGTGATTCGTGATTCTGATTCTATGCTCAAAGTCTATTTAGAAACTCTGACGAGAAACGTGAAAAAATATTTTTTGACAATATCCAATGATTCGGGGTCATTGCAAGTAGATTTCTCAGGATTTTTAACAAGAATTTTTAATTTTTTTGTTCAAAATATGAATCCGAGTTCATTCCTGAAATCTTTTGTCATTAAATTTCGTTTGGAATAGAAGTCAAATTAAATGATTTTCCCTTGTTCAAATGAAAAGTATTATGATGATGATATGTGAACTATTTCACAAGTATTATGCAATACCGTTGATGATTTCACAAGTATTATTATTCAACCTTCATTATTTTGCAACTTTCATGATTCAAGGCTGATTTTCATCCAAGTATTGTAATCTGACATTCATTATTTCACGAGTATGACGGTACAAGGTTGATTTTAACAAAAGTATTGTGATTTGAAGGTGATCATTTCACAAGTATTATGAGCCAACGTTGATTATTTTCTGAGTATCAGGACTAGCCGTTGCTTATGCTACGAGTATTCTGTTTTAACAATAATCAATTTACAATTATTGCGATACAAGACTGACTTGTTCACAAGTATTTCGGTTCACAGTTAATTATCGAACAAGTATTATCAGTCAACATCAATTACTTTACCAGAATTACAAGTTCACGTTGATTATTCAAAAATGACGATGACTTAGTATTGATTATTTGTGCAAGTACCATATTTCAACCTCAACTTTCACTCAAGTATCGGTGTGACGTGGAATTGATCATTTTTCAAATCGTCAAATTGAATACCACGGAAAAAAGAAAAAAAAAAATACTGTGTTTAGTGAAAAAAAAAGGGAATACTGTTTTCTACCTCGTGAAATTCTATAATAGCAACCGTATGATCCTATATAATGAACCTATATAATAATTGCGACAAAGAATCTAGCTAAGGACATTTTATATTGTGTAGACTGCAGCGAGTACGTAATTCGATACTCCTATACTCAACTCTGCATGTAGGTAATAGTTAACAAACAAAGGACACAGAGAGCAGAGAACAGAGTCCGCAATCTCGATCACATTATACCTATACCGTCTATACACACGTACCTAACGTGCAGGCAAAAGGATCACGAAGATCCTATCTCATTCAAGGACCAGGATCAGGATCAGGGCTGCGACAAAGTGTTGCGTTACACCGGGTCTACTACTTTTATACTATACTATAAACCGGCGATCAACGTTTTACAATGAAAAAAAAAAGAAAGAATTGAAAGAGCTCATTTTATAACAAAATCAACGTTATGAGTAAGATGAGACTGATAAAAAATGAGTCCAAAAACCACCAAAAAATGGAAAATACTTGACTTTTTTATACTCATTTGAATCATTTTTGATGATTTCTTTTTCTTTCTGATTTACGGCCAATTAAAATTGACCTATTACTTATGAAAACAAATTTTTAATAAATTAATTTCAAAATTATTGCACAAGAATTAAAAATACTTGAAGTTTGAATACTAATTCGAATTAGTCTGGATTTTTTTTATGTATTCAAGGGAAGCATTGTGATTGAATTACGTCTGTCTGATTATGCCAAATTCAATCAAATTCATTACCCTCTGCCATATATATATTTTTTGTGCTCCCTTAATTTTGTTTCTTCCGTAATTCGCTAAACGAGTAGTCGACAGTCTTCCGTAAGACAGTAGTCTACAGGTATCTGGTTGATTAAGTTTGTCGGATAACTCGGTGTATTAAAGTGTATAAAGAAGAAGGTGCAGAGGGTAAAGGAATTATTAATACAATAAAAAAAAAAAAAACGGTTAAAATGAATAAGGGCGAACGTCGTAGCCTTCGGCTGTTACTGTAAGGGTGAAAAAAAAGGAGATCGGAGGATGAAAATTTACTAAACGGGTGTAATCTTATCTCATTCCGTCACCCCCTGCTTCTGCTTCGACTAATTCTTTTCAAAATAAGACCTCATCTGCCTCCCCTCATTTACAATTCTTTTATGCCCACTAGAAATTTTTTTTTTGGCCTAAGTAATTGGCTATCAAGTAAATACTAGGATTAAATGATATTGTCTCGGTTGCAGTGAATATTTTGGTGCGGTCGATGAAAGTGATCATTTTCCTTCGCATGCAAGTAAATATTTACTTGATAATACGCAAGTAATGAATTACTTGGACAAAACATATTATTATCTCTGTTTCATCAAAGGCAGAATATTATTTCTTCACTTGGTTAAACCCTCAGATTCCCTCTCCTTCATTCAATTAGCCGAAAACGAGATCAGCGACGTCATCTCGTAGCAAGTATTATCTTCTATGTCTCCTCGTTCACAAGAATATTATTGTTGATTCGTGTTACAGTAAGAAAACTCAAGTACACATACAGAAAAAAATATCTTTTATAATTACTAAATTTTTAACGGAATTTACTTGACGCAAGTAAAGTTTATTTCACTCCACTCGGTCATAAGTTCATTGTATCGAGTGATTGTATATTCGAATCAATGAAATTTTATTAACAGGCAAGTAATTAATTTACTTGGATGAAATAAAACATACTTATATCGAAAATAGACCATTTTTTTTATCATAAATACTGAGATTACTTCTCCCTCATTTAACCAGCCAAAAGCAAACCCTGTATTTACCCGAATACAAAAATTTGTTTGTCTCGAGTACTGAATATTATCAAGTAAATGATCTACTAATATACAATCAAGTCAATTAATTTACTTGATTTTATCACAAATGTTACTTTCTAGCCAGTCGAGTGACCACTATTTCTGAACCAGAAGTAAATATTTACTAAAATCAAGAAATATATTATCAACTGATTTAAGTAAACGTTCATTACTTGATGATATATTCGTTCAATTTTTTTTATTAACGTACCTTTAACACCGTAACTATTCTTTCCGCTCAAGTATTTCTGTTGCTCGATATTGGAACAGCAAAACCTGAGTGAAAACAAGTATGAAGAAATTTTGGTTTTATCATATTCTAAGACCGTCACATATCCCTGTGGGATTGTCGAATCAATTTCGATGAGAATGGCCGGTGCCCGGACCGATCTTAGCGTCTCGAAGAAGTTAGATGAGGGGGAGTAGAAAATAGGGGTATGGGAAAAAAGGAAGGAGTGACTCTGTAAATCAATTTCGGTCAATTTCCCGACAAGAATAGGAATGAAATAGGGGGTGGTGGAGGGAGGGGAGCCTCTCGAACCTCGACAACGGAAAGTTGACCTTAGGAAAGTACCTTTCCAATTTTAACTTGGCTCTTCTCGCAAATAATATATATAGCACTTCGGGCACGTGTATACGTGAGACCTGAAAAACTCCTTGAGCTATATCTTTGTCCACCAATTCGAAAACGCTTTTCACACGCTTCGCACCCTCAACGACTCCTCTGGTTTCGATTTGACCGATCGTCTGATCAAGAGTGACGTTCAATCCTGCAAATCTAAAAAATCGAAGAAGTATTGGCCCCGGGTTATCGCAGATTTTTTGCTTGATGCGGTTTCGCACGTTGAGAAGATATACAAAATTTTTAATGAAAATCCTGAAAATTGTAGGAGTAATTAATTTTTGCAATTTCAAATATTTTTCAATGAAATTTGTGATTTTGTATATATTGCCTTTTTGCTGAATTTGGAGAATCGACGGAAGACGAAGGACTTTTTTTTACCACAAGATCAAAATTTTGACATCTTTGGTGCTTTTTCGATATCTTGATCAAATATTTTTACAGCATGATTTTTAAGACTCTGAACAACATTCGAAAAACCTGAAATAAGTGAATTGACTGGTTCAAGTTTACCCGAAATTGTCTTTCCCTCTCTCTGAAAAAAAATGGAGCCTTATCGTTTTCCGTTCTTCACCTTCGGGTCTTTTTGATTTTTCTTCACTTTCGGAGGTTCTTCGCCCCTCGGGATTTTTCGCGGAGCCGATTATTTTCACGGATACTGTGTAGATGTAGTAAATTTTTTGGTTCGTTCAGAGTGAAATTAGCGTTGGTGTATCCGGGTCTCTGGGGACTTGGCACAGTGTTAAGGCAAGCCTGTAGCTGTAGCCCGTCCGAAAACACCGAGGGGCAATCCCCACGACGAGAGAAGGCGACTTGGCGCTGAGTTCTTCAAGTGTCAAATTTAATAACCGAAGCTATGTTTTAACAATAAGCGAAAAACCTGGGGATGTAGCCGACTGGAGCTCGCATCAGAGACTATGGGACGACTCGGGGAGGAGCCAGTAAAGCTTATTTATCGCTTCAGTTGAGTTTGCGAAGAGACATTTTTTTCTGGATCGAGACTGAATATATTGTCATGATAGAAATTTGAAGGGTGAGACTATAAGAGATGAAAAAACTAAAATCAGTTGAATTAAAAAACTGATTTATAAAACGTCAATTTTCGAGACGGTTGAATTTTTGCTTTTCTAAGGTAGTTTTACTTTTTACAAATTAGAATGTTTGGTTCTTAAAAACAAAAATCGCTAATACTCTCATCACAATTTTTTTCCCATCCTCCTAATCTATTTGCAGATTCTTGATAATCTCAAATCCAAAGTAGGCAAAGTTCCTTGAATTTTCTGTCACATTTCGAAGACTTTTTCAAAATTGATTCGAAATTGATCTATTTTCTGAAAGTGTCTGAAAAATATTGTAAATTTCGTCGAAAGAGATTGGAACAGAAATCCTGTGCAAAATTATTGAAAAAATGAGTAGACTGAAAAGATGTAAATTTTTCCTAAAAACTTTTACAGAGCTTCAAGATTTTTTAAATCTCTTGTTAAGTAAAAACAACAAGTTCTCTAAAAACTGTCCATGTTTTGTGACTATTAGAAGATACTGGAAGATGTAAAAAAAATTCTATTCTGATAAAAATTCTCCCAAAAAAAGCGTCTTCAGAGTTTCTTAAAATTACAAAGCGTGCAAAAAACCTGTAAAAACGTTACGTTTCCCCTCATTCATTCTATACATTCAGACGTAGTAAAATGAACGGTATAAACTTAGTGACTAAGTAAGTATTTTAATTCATCGCGTAGAAGTGCTTTGTCCCAAAGAATACGCCAAAGTACGAAGATAAGTGCAGAGAATATATACATAGATGCGTGGTAAGATACAGCAAAGCGCGAGGCGGAGTGAAGTAGCCGAGTAGCTTAGTAATACACCGAAAGATCTTATCTATTTAGTTTATAAGAAAAAACTAAAGATGAAGAGGGAAGTAGATAAACGTAAAATGCATAAAGAGGGAGGGCTGCTTCCTCTTCGTAGCCTCCGCTCCTCCATCACATCACACCACAACACCTCAGAGCTTCGTATGTCTTAACGAATTAGAAAGAACCGAACGACAGTGAAGTGAGTCTCAGTCTTTTGCTATCTTAGTATTTGTGTGTTGTAATTACGCCTCGTTCGTTATCGCTCACGTAAGATCACACGATTAATTTCACGTTTTAAAATATTATTATAACGCACCATACCGAACGAATTAACATTTTTTAGCTCCTCCTTCCCCTTATTCTCTACTTCTTTTTCTTTATTCCTCCTTGCGGCTTGTGTTTTAGTTCAGTTACTTCATCGTACTCCAATAATTAAATTATTGCCATCGATCTTGTGATAGATGACATTATCTTGCTCATTCAGAACATTTTATCTACACATATGGTGATACAGCTTTTTCGAAAAAAAAAAAATTGTCAACGAGGGAGGATATCTGATTTTCGAAGACTTCTGTGCGTCTTTTCGATTCCTTATTCATAAACTTAGTGGATCAGTCTCCTCGAAATTCCTCATGTTCAATGAAGTTCTGAGCAAAAAGTATTTTCATTTCGTTTTCCCCACCTAATTTCCCCACCTAATATTCTTTCTACTTTAATGTACGTCACTCTAAAAATAAAACAATCACTCCCAAACGTAAATTATAACTTGGCTGTATAGATATCTGAGGGCACTTTGGCGAAGGTAGGTGGGAGGCAGAGGCAAAGCAAAAGGTAGAGGTAGAGGTAAAGGCAAAGGTAGGCGCTAGCTATCACTTGGCCAGATCTTGTTGCCAGAAAGTGTCGCTTTTCCCCTCAAATTATAACCCAGCGGCCATTTTTACTCCCGGATATGACGTGCCGACGTTGGTTATAGTACCTAGTAGACGCCCATACGGTTATTACTTCGTGACTATAGGTGCAATACCCATTACACACTACATACTCACAATCTCGCGGTAATGTATCTATCCGAGGATGTAAGTAGCCGTCTACATAGTATTTGCTGAATTAAGTATTTTTAACTTATTTAGATACCGTCGTAATAGCACCTAACATTATACCACGCAGCTAATCATGCTTAGTTGGACTTTGGACCTACTAATTGGATTCTAAAAGCACTAATCAAACAATCTGCAGTCGAAACGACTGTTTTTAGACAAATTCTCGTTTCATGATACACTTATTGCAATTACTTCTACATGTGACTTCTAGGTGACTCGTTTTTAATATACTTTTGGAAATGACGTCACTCGGAATACTTCAAGGTGATTTTTCCGTAAAATAGTTTTTTTGTAGTCGACTTGGTGGCAAAAATACTTCTTTCAGGATAATTTTACTTGAAATACTTGTTCGAGAAGACTTTATTATCGCTTCCAGGTCTTTAGTTTGTTCTTATTTTTGGAGACATATTTACTTGAAGTCAATTTTCAAAGATTTGAGAACAGCAAGGGATCGTCTGGGTGAATTCCGAACGATTTTTCGAACCAACACTATTTCAGAATCAACTTTGAAACAAGTATGATATCCCTGTCAGGTGACTTTGCCCCAAAAAACTTCTCCAAGTCCCTTTTTAGGCGTTTTTTTCTTTCTACCATGAGCATATCCTGCCTGAGCCATAAAACGTATCTAGCTGACTTGGCACAAAGTGTTTCTTCTGCTCCCAAAGTGCCGAGTGGGGTTGTGGAGGGAGGGGACACAGCAATTTAAATAATTGTGTTATGCTTTTACTACCGGGGTGTGTAATACATGTAACAATATAACCTGGCTCGCGGTTGTCGACTGACACAGGCCAGCTTCACCGTACCCACGTAATTGCGGTTGCTCAAATTATTATCAAACTGAATCAGAAACTGAAGACAATGGCTGTAGTTTCCTTCCTCGGCGTATCTGCACGGTAGCTGGTCTGCTTAGACAAGGCTAGTTAGCTGTTCGCTTACAGCAACGCCAAGGAGGAAAAATGTATACCTATATATATTCCGCCTCTAATTCAACTTCATTTTAAACTTCCGAGAGATAGAGAAGAAACGAACGTTTCCACATTGTCTCTTCGTGCTGAATGAGCAAGGGGGTAATTTATCACCTTATTTATTTTGCCCATCTGAAGAACAAAAAAAAAAGAAGATGAAGAAGAAGAAGGAGAAGGAGTAAAAAAATAAAAAAACAATCATGTAACCTGATTTGCAGGATGGCGGTGGGTACAGCCTGCTTAACGTCTTCTACGCTTTGACGAACCGTGGAATTTGTAATTTTCAACATTACTGGAAAACTGGCTAACCGCTCGAGCACTGTGTGGTATTTTGCAACGACCACTGTAATCGAAATACTATCATTTTGGGGTCGCCATGATGGACATTGATGACGAATACCACCGCCGCGAGTTCCTTACGCGGTACGTTATAGTCTGCTAACCAGACCGACGTTGTGAAGCACCCAGTAGCAGGTGGCAGGTGTAATAATGAAGGATGAGGAGTCTTCGCCGGGCGCCAAAAGTTGACAAGATAAGCCCCACACGCGTCGGTATGTTCTCTTCCATCCACGAGTCACACACGTACAGATGTAAATCGCAAATTGGATTATAATTTGCGGGAGATAAGTCACGCTGCTCTTCCACTCGGACGGAGTGCGACGAAAGGAGCTGATCGAGTCCGAAAGAGCTTGGGATTCGATATGTTCACTGTGGCAGATTCTGGTGAAAAATGTTCACTTACAACCTGGTCGTCCTCGTCCTCGTCCTCGCCCGTCTCCGACCTCATGCGGTCTGCCAATTATTTAGTAATTGAATACCGAGAAGAGGAGAGTCATCGTTTAAATTATCATTCTTCGGATTCTGAGACTCCTGTGTGCCGCTTCCTCGTTTGTCACGAGGGGAAATAAAAAGAAGTGGAGGACAAATCCGCAGAAGACGACGACGGTCTCAAGAAACAATGTAATAATGCTTTCTCGAGTACGAGCGTCCTAATCTCAGGATCACACTTATGTTAATTCGTGACGTTGCGTTCATTCTCTACACTCTTTTTATAAATGAGACTCGAGGGTCAGGACGCCATATTTGTTTAATGACGTAGCATAAAACGCGATCATAGAATCGCATATCATTAACATTAATTACAGCCTCGCGGCTCTGGCTCTCTTCGGTGAGTTGGGGTTCGAAATTTCGTCAATTTTTCTTCATAAATCGATATACAAGGTCGACTGAGTTTCCAGAGACAAGAGTAACACGTGTCGGATTCCTCGTCCCCCGTTTAAAGCTTTTAAAGTGATCCTCTTACGCTCCTACACACGTTAAAACAAGACAGAAGAACAACATTTTTAGGTTAGGTTTGGTTAGGGCCTCCCGTCCCATACTGAGCTCGGGGATTAGCCCAAATGGTAATCCCGTAGGCAAAGCACGATGGGGTAGGTTATATTATGTTTTTACAACGGGGGTGTTTTCTACCGTCACGTCGCCCTTCTGCTACACCCGTCACTTGTCTGTGTTTGCTTGCTTGTTTGATCTTTGCACGCGCTTCAATTGCTATTTTTTCACAGTCTCAACCAATCTAGTACGTATCGGGGGTTATTTTCAAGTTCAGAAGCCACCTTCAGACTGGAGGAAAAACCAAGTGGATAGTCGGACCGACGGCGGAGATATCGGCCCGCGAATTAACGAGGTGGGACAATGGCAGCCCTCCATATTGGATCTTTGCGAATTGTCGTCAGCCGGAAACGTTGAGCTTTTGTCACGCGCTGGCATTCAGAGCGTTAACGAGCTTCTAGTAGTTAGGAATGAATTGGAAATCTGAGGTTAGGTTGAAAGATTCACTTGGATATTATTCTCCTCTTCTTGTTTCAACAAATATTACAACACCGTGTAAGGAAGCTAGTCTTGTTTTTCGGCGATAATTAGAGACGGTCACATCCTGATGTCGTTTGCGCGTGCTCCAGTCATACCCGTGGCTAATTGACACGCGATATAAGAACCGGGTATCACGCGTGGAAAGTGAACGAGAGACTATTTCCAACGTTCACCACCACATCTATACCCACCGAATTAAATTATAATTTATTATAACACGTCTCACGTATCGTGAAGCAGTGAAATTATCTTGGTCCTATCGGTAAAAAATTTCACCGTGATGAATTCGAAATTTTTAATTCACCCTGAGGGACTTCACGAGGTCTCAAGAGGATGTGACCGAATCGACCAAAAAATATTCAGATACCGGTACGAAATACGATGTGCTGTGTTAATCCGGAAAAAAAGATAACGAGGGGCTTCGGTCTGATTGAATCTCCACGAAATGGAATGAAATATACGGTAAAAAGAAATCAAGAAAGAAACGAAGTACGTTCTTATTCCCGGCCGAAGACGACTTCGAGATTGTCATTAGACGACTTTTGGACGACTTTTCATCATATAAGGTTATGAAAACTAAACTGAAAATGACTAAGCTGACTCCGAAATGCTTTTGGATTCAATATTGACTTGACTAGGTGATTCGAATGACGTTCAGACGTCTTCGAGATTATTTTTTCTCGAAATAAGTTTTGAAAATGACTTTGAAATGACGATATCGATTTTCAAGCTTGTATATCTTCAGAATGGTTAAGTTTATACCAAAAATTGTAGAAATCTTTTTTGTAGAAAATTTTACGAGCTTCAAAGATGATTCCGACCATTCTTCACATAGAGGCAACCGGAAGTGAGATATCGGCTAAAGAAAGTGAAGCCATCTATTTTTGATGACGTCAGGACGCATTGTGAATGATTTCCTGATTTCCTGTCATCCAGAAGACTTCGATAAATTTTGTCCCCACTTCTTCTTACCCTACTCTATTTCCTCTCATTCCAACATGTGTGCGTAGGAGTCCAGTTCAAAAGTAAAGTTGTCAGTTCCGAGTTCATCCTGCCCTTAAGTCGATACAGTGTTTTGTTTGACCCGAAGACCGACCGTCTGTGCAGGGTCCTTGGGGTGTGTTGGAAGGGAAACAAAACACTCGACAATCTCCGGGGTCGAATCGAGTGTCACTTGTTTTCGGTATCGAAAATCCCAAGAGACATTTTCGAGTATCAGAAGAAGCGTCAAATCGATACACAGAGTTCGTTTTGTTTCACATATATGAAACGATAAAAGCCGATGGTCCCTTTCCTTTGTATCATCTGGTAGATTATTTTTTCAAACATCTCTTATTCCTCATCGATCGAGTCCTCCACGACCCTCGACACCCATTCGCCGTCTGTTACGGCACTCAAATCTGCAGTCAATTGTTTCCAGCTAAACTGTTTGCCTTGTAGAGGGGTACGCGTCTGCACGTTTAAGCCGTCGTGTTTACAGAACTAAATAGACGAGAAACGAACGCGAGTACGAAGAGGAGGAGGAGGACTGTTTGTAGGTAAATTACAACGGGAGAGAAGAATTTAAGGAGGGGAGGGTAAACAAGAAGGCGACGGAATCGTTTATCCGGTAGGGTCTGGACAGGAATCGAGAAGCCATCCCTGGACCCGGGGTTTGGATTAAGATTAGACGTAGATTAGCTCATCTAGTTAGAAGAAATAGTGCAGCGTAATGATTGCGCATCTCGGGACTAGCACGCTTTTCAATCTTCTGGAGCATTGCACGAAGGGATCTTATTATCATCCGGTCATTGACTATTATTCTGGGCCCATAACCTCTCGAAAGCGTCTCATGAAATTAAGACGCTTGGGTTAGATAGGTTTTCAATTTGAAAACAATTAATCATCCGACGGTTCCATAGACCGTCGACCCTGGCTACGGGTAACGGCTTAATTATAAAACAATCATGTGGCTCACATTCGAGTATGTGCTAAATCACCTTTGGGTCGTTTGTTATACCTGCCCAAAAAATCGACCATCGAACGAACCAAGAGGACGAAGAGAGCGAGAGAGACAAAAGGCGAGTGAAATTGATCGTTCGGTTAAAACTCGGATGGTCTCATTGTGCCGAGGTTATCCTTGGAAGAAATCTATCGAGATAGGTATCTCGTGGATTCTGTAACGGTGTCTTCATTCATGGATGAGAAGACGTCTCCTCTGTTTACTCTACTGCGGGGACCTCCTGGCCGCCGCTTACTACCGCGGTCAGATTCACTCAGTTGTTTAATTAACCATGAAACAAGTAAAGGGAGAAGCTGGTTAGACCCGGAGCAGAGGGCTGGGGACACCATAGACGAAACCGCATAGGACATTCGATACACCCCCTCGAGATCCGAGGTACGAAGGCCCTCTTTATGAGGTAGTCCTTGGAAAACACCACGGTTCAGACTCCGGTACCTGAATCCTCGCGGTGGTTTGTAACCAGATACCTCATGATCGTGGAACGTTCCTTCACCGTCCAAGGAGTGGAACCCTATATCACAGGTGCTGATGGCATTATACTCACACACGTGATCGCCCGCACACTATGCAGTAGCCGAATGTAAGGGAACCTAGCTCGCTTCGTAGTAAGTCAGTCAGTGCAATGCATCGTCTGAAAGCTTCGTTGCTCTTAATATTGATCAAGCAAATATAGAGCGCAGGTGTTTTTCGTTTCGGTATTGCGCGCACGTTGACGTTGAAGAATCGATCTTATCGAGGGGATGATGAAGAAGACGAGTCATTAGCCGCGCTGCCAGCCAATGTCTCAATCTCGGTAATTAGCGAGTTGCAAGTTACAGTATACCGAGATGGTGGTGGTAATCGATGAGATAATGTATAGTCTCGGGTTCTCAGAGGTGAAACCCTTGTACAACGATCCTTAACGAGCACTATACACTCTTTCATCGAGATCATTCTTTCATATCATCTCATTCCGCCTCCAATGGCTGACCTTTGGCTATCGCGAACGATCACTCGCGTGACGATACACAGTCACGAGGATAATGTGAGATTTCGAATATATTGGAAGCCTCCTAACTGCGGAATATCATGCTCAATGCCCTCAGTTCAAATGTGGAACCTTTTATCGATTCAGACTCTGCGATGGATGCGGAAATTGTAAAAGTGACCTCTTTTCATTTGCTCTTTGCAGACTCTTGAGAAAGTTCAAAGGTGTGGACTTTGCAGATAGCGAAAGGACACATCACACTTTGCAAGGACGTTTGACACTGACTATGATGGAACGAAACCCGAAAGATTGTTGAAAGAAATCTGAAGACTTCCTCGATAGCCAGATGTTGTCCAAGAGAATGTAGAACTTCCTGAAGTGTCGAAGAGCCAGAAGTCTTTGAATATTGAACATTTTCTTGGCCTAACAGTCGTCTAAAAGAAGTCCAGAATTTGTCTTCAAAGTCAAGAGGTGTCAAAAACCAAGAGGTCCTTCACAGAATGTCTAACTTCATGTTCTCACACCAACAGTCGTCTAGAAGAAGTCTTAGAAGTTTATTTCGACACAAAATCTTATCTTGAAGTCGTCTAAAAGGTCTTTGACACGTTTGCAAAAGCCAACGTTCCTCGAGGAAAGATTCAGGATCATTTGCAAGAACTAGAAGTCGCCTAAAACAAGTCTTAGAAATCAATTTTCGTGCAAAATTTGGTCCTTCAGTCGTCTGCAAGGCGTCTTGGAGTCTATTACCGCTCTTCCCATACGACTTTTTTTTATTCTTGTGGGCTAATTCGTTTCCTAACAATAATGCCATCCCTCCTCTCTCCATCATTCAAAAATTTGAGGTTATGAATCCACCGGGCCGGTCCTTTGAGAGAGGGTTTGTGTAGGCTGTGGGGATCTATCTAGGCGGTCTCGTGCGACGGTGCGTGATTAATATGAAAGGTTCTAATATACGAAAGCAAAACGCCTAACGCGTCACGGCCCTTAACTTTCCTCTCCTCTACCATTCCTATCTCATTCCTTCCGTCTCGTCGACGATATTTCATTCTATTCTAAGAACAATGTCGATGGAAGGTATCGGTTACCTTATGACCCCTTTTATGCGGTGAGTAGGTACTGCTTTCAACGCCTCCCCATGTCCGACCTTTTCTCTTTATTTAAGGACCTGCCGGCGGTCTTCATCTCTCCCTTTGTTTTATTCACATCCTCGATTTCTCATCTCTCTTCGTGTTTCTCCTCATCGTCAGTACCTCCGGTAATGAGCAATGATTATTACGTCTGAACGATCGTTTATTCCGAGACAGAAACAAAGTGTGAAGAATCTAATCCTAATCGTTGAAGAGAATGAGAAGAATGAACAAAGAAAGAAACGAGGTGATACAGTTAGAGAGAATCGAATCGAGTGGAAATGAAATAGAATTGCCAAACGCACGCAGCGAGCCACCAGGCAGGAACAAATCGATATTATATACGAGACAAATTAGTTGCTTGTGGTCCAATATCTACGCCCTAATATTTCACCACCCCTGTAGTATACTTCTGGGTGAGAGAAAGAGAAGGAGAGCGGAGTTATACCAGGCGCCAGAATCGGGGAACCCCGTGGGGTTGGCGTGAAAACACATAAAGCACGCATCCGCGAACGGCGTCAAGCAATGAAACAAAAAGCGATATTGTATCGAAGGAAGCGGAAACGACAGATGCGGATTTTTGGAGTGAAGACTTTCGCTATGAAAAAGAATGCGAGACTATAGCGAAATAATGACGAAGGAACAAATTGGTTCGTTTTCTGATGAGCTTTGTTCGCAATCGATTGGCTGTTTGTCTTTCGCAGTGTACCACCCTCCCGCTCGGGCACACACCGAGATATTTCCTTTCAGACTTGAATGCCTCTAATTATTTTTCGATTCGTTATATAGGAATGTGTGGTTCTCGTTTATCTCTCGGTAATACCCTTACAGGACTACGTATCGTGGCTTATCAGACAAAGTAAATTTGCCACTGCGGGTGTTTTTATTGATTGTTACTACCTAGTGGGTGTACCGAACTCCGTTAGGTGAGGGAATATGGACTGGACTGAATTAATAGTTACCTGTCTCTTCTGGATATATACCGTTATGATGGATTATACGTCATGGGCCATGGGCTATGGGGCCGCCTTCAATAGTCGCGAGAAACATTAGTGTCTTTGTTTAGATAACCACGCACGATGGACGAGAATTCGATTCACAGTACAATTATCCTAATCTTCTTGACAAAACTACAAAGCTTACTCATTTAACACGAACAGTGAGTGGACGATGAGATACTTCCGGTTCTTTTGAGTATACGGAAGCCTTGAGTCGATCAAAGTCGTCCTCAAGTAGTCTAAGACGACTTTTCAAGCAAAAAACGTCTGTAAATAATCTCGAACGCATCAGGGACATTTGTTCCGGACGCAAAACTCATCTAGTTGTCGTTTCTCAGTCCACTCGACGAAACAATTTCACGAAACGTCGTCTGAATGTCCTCTCGAAGTTTTTATGAAGACGTCTTTCGACCGGAAGTAAAAAACTTCCGAAAATCGTAGTCTTGTGATATAATATTGTCGCGTCAAAGTTGCTTTGAGGACGTTTAAACGTCCTCTGCAATCAGCCTCATTTTGAACAAAAGGCGTCTAATGGTTGTCTAAGACGTCTTTTCAAGCCAAAGTCGTCTAAAAGTCATCTTGAAGTCATCTTGGAGTGATATCATCCACTAGAAACCGCTTAAAATATGTTTGAAAATCTTCTAGAAGATGAAGTCGTCTTAAAGTCGCCTAAGACGTCTTTCTGAGCGAAAACTGTCGGAAATTAAAATCAAATTCTCAATGACGTGTAGGACATTTGAAAAAATTCGTTTAAAAAAAGTCGTCTCAAAGTCGTATAAGACGTCTTTCGGGGAATAAAAATGCCTTTTTCCATGTCACAAGTCATTTACTCGGCATTAATATCATCTACTAGAATCCGCTCAAAATGTTTTTGAAAATCTTCTAGAAGATGAAGTCGTCTAAAAGTCGCCTAAGGCGTCTTTCTGAGCGAAAACTGTCGGAAATTAAAATCAAATTCTCAATGACGTGTAGGACATTTGAAAAAATTCGTTTTAAAAAAGTCGTCTCAAAGTCGTATAAGACGTCTTTCGGGAAATAAAAATGCTTTTTTTCATCTTACAAGTCATTTACTCGGCAATAATACCTATCATCTACTAGAAACCGCTCAAAATGGGTTTGAAAATCTTCTAGAAGATGAAGTCGTCTAAAAGTCGCCTAAGGCGTCTTTCTGAGCGAAAAGTGTCGAAAATTAAAATCAAATTCTCAATTACGTATAAGACGTTTTAACAAAGTCGTTTCGAGAAAGTCGTCTAAAAGTCGTATAAGACGTCTTTCGGGGAATAAAAATGCTTTTTTTTCATCTTCAAGTAATTTACTCGGCATTTCGTTTCAGTCATGGCTGCGTTGAGGCCGGGTGTTCGGCACAGTGATTAATAAACGAAGTTCATTTATCATTAGAGAGAATGGGTGGGGTGCAGGTGTGTGGGGGTTTAATTACGAGACAGTGGACATTAATCCAGGTATACAAGGTCGAGTTTAAAAGAGATAAAAATCTCGGGTATGTCGCAGCTATCTTGAAAAGTGCAAAAGGCAACTAGTCCTACAATGTCCCAGAATATCCACAACAAGATAACTTCGCTCGAATACACCTGGGAGTTTATCAAAATCTGATAAGACTGGGCAAGGGGGAGTCCATTCTCGTCCTAAGCCAGGAGGCAGCTCCGGGCCAAAATCCAGACCCAGACCCAGACCGAGATCCTGGGATGGAGAAGAGGAGTAACCCGAACCAATCCTGGGAGTTCTCTGTAGTCGACATCATACACTGTGTCGAGGATCAGGGATGAGGATACGTGGGTCTCTCCCCGTTTTCATCTCCGTCTCGCTTTTTCGTACTCAGAGATTGCTTGGGGGCTTTTTGGGTTCGGTTATATTGAATAACTCGCTCGCTGGACCGCGAAAATATACGATGAATCCACCCGGCATAAAAGAGAGGAGGCTTGTGACTTCGCGTATGGATTTGTTTTCCCCCAGTTTCCTCCTCTCCTTATTCAAGAGATTCGATATTCTCCGTGTATTCTCCTTTATTTTTATTTTTTGTATATCTCTTTTCCTCTTCATTTTCAATCAGCACACAGATTTTATCCTTAATTTCTGTCTAAATTTACCATCGTTAACCTTAGGGCGTTGTATTTATAGTCATTCATAAACGGTTCCTGTCTTTCACAAGACTACTACATATTAACAATACATTAGCGCCGAGTTGGCTATACATCTAAGTTTCTCAACTCCGTAAGCAATACCGGGAAGTGATTAGCCGATGCAGTTATAGTAATCAGGACACTGAATGAACCAGCCACTACACGATGTCCAAATAGTTTGTTATTACACGATTATCTCCAATATCCATTAACTACACCGAATAATATTTCCCGCAAAAGTTTCAGATCTTTATCACACCTCAATTTCATGTCTAAAAAATTTTCAATCGGATTATCCGCTCTCGAAATAATCTACGATACCAAAAAACCCTTTTTTTAGAACATTTTTCCAGGACCTTGGTTATTACCTAATTATCTCAAAATTGGTTAATTTCTAACGAAATTGTTTAATACAAAACTTGTAAGTCTTGAGGTAACGGTCATTTTCTGTCTCAACAATTTTTCTCTGAACCTAGCCGATTCGAAGATAATCGCTAATCGATCATTTTTAGAAGGCGGAAGGAACACGTGTGTCGTCTGTACCGATTTGGGGGGTGATTAGCTGGTTTTTCCATAACCCTAAATCCGGGGGTTGGGTAGATAAATGAAAATTTTCTGGTAAGCAGCGGGAAAGGTATGCGGGAAAGTCCCAGATCAGCCAGCAGGTAGGCAACGGGACTCGGTTTGTCAAGTATAAGTCTGAGAAAAAGCGTCAACATGCAATAAAATGATCGATAGTGAATGCAGTCTTTATTGTACTCCGTTAACGACCCGGAGTCCAAACACTGAAACTAAACGGTAGAAGTAATAAATAATAAACATCCCGAGTGAGGTGGTACTCCAGACAATGAAACCACCAGCGAAACGAGACCGCACTATCGTAACTCCGGGTACCCCGGGTTCTCTACGCTGCCTATTCTACCACCAAGCACGTCGACAGGTGGTAATCTACCGAAACCATACCACCGCTCGACGGGCTGCCCCGGCTCTTTAATGCCATTCTTGCGGGGGATTCACCCTGGGGAATACCTAGACGCCTAGCTAACTAGCTCAGGTGTTAACGGGACGGCCGTACTTTGTGAATTTACATTAATATATCATCTGGATTTCACTAGGTTGATTACCCAGGAAGAGGTCGGGCCGGAAGATTTCAAACGAATACCCACATGACATGGAAGCCAAAAGACGTCTAAAAGACGCCCAGAAGGCTAGAAGACGCTCAGAAGGCTGTTTGAACAGTAGGACCCGTTTTTGAGACAGATAAATACGTAAGAAACTTAAAAGACGTCCACAAAGAAGTTGAGATAACTTAAAGTAGTCTAAAAGACGCATAACAGTCTAAAAAGACGTTTAAAATACTGGAAAAATGTCTAAAATTAAGAATTTTTTTATATACCGACATACGACTGAAAGACGTCCAGGAGACTAAAAAGTCATCTAAAAGACGCCTAGAAGTCTAAAACGCCACGTTTAATGAACTCAAAAACTTTCAAACTACCCTAAAATGTGAAAGTTACGTGATACAAATTAGTTCTGGTCACAAAACGACTCAAAGACGTCTAGAAGACTGTCATTTCTTTCAAAGTCGTCTCCAAACTTAAACAACGTCTGAAAAGGAGCTAGCAGGACTATACGGAATGATTAAATTTGTCAAACTAGTTTCAAAGTCTGTGGTGCGTCTAAAAATTTGGTGTCGAATTCGAGATGTTTAAAAGACGCATTCAAACTGTCCATTTTTTGGATTCGTATTAAAAAAAAAGCAGAAAAGTAGAACAAGAAGAAGAAGATACAATATCGTGATTTTGTATTGCGTTCTTTAAATCGTATCTGGAAGTAAGGTAATCTGAAAATCGTCAAGCCGACGAAGCAGCGGCGGCACCGTCGGCCGTCGCGACGGCCTGATCCCGGCGGCAATGTTGAAATGAAATTACTGGAACCCCTCTCGGAGATTGTCCCTTCGAATCGTTTCGCATAAACCTCCCTTATACGACAAAGGCACCTCGTTTGCTGGGAGCCAGGGCGCAGAAACCTCGTAACAACAACAATTTGGCTAACCGCTAACCTGCTCTCAAACGATCAATTCACTAATCGTTTTATACTCAGCTGTAACGGATTAACCTGTCCTCGGTATCTCATTCCTTATTAATTCCATACAAAAACAAGAACTGGAGAAGAAACAAAACCAAATCAACAAAGATCGACCACGAGAACTGTTCCAACGATAATATAACCAACAAGCAGATAACCTTTGTAGAATGACACAGATTCCAACAACAGTCTAAGCCTGATGTTGCCGAACGATTGGAGCGATGAAAGGCCGTCGAAAAAATCGCGGCGTCAAACTGTCGCAAAGATATTACATGGCCAAAATTCCGCCCGAAGTTGTCCATAGACCGTCTTAAAACCTGTCACAACGATGTCTCACGTCCAAAAGCTGACTGAAAATTGAAATCTTGAAATTGTCTGATGTGTGCGAAACAGTCTTAAAACCGTCTCTCTGAGCATATTATGAAAAAATGTTGTCTAAAACCCGTCTAGGCGATGTCTAAATGTTGTCTAAACACCGTCTGAAAACTGACTGAAAACATCTTATGGCTAAATGTTGCCTAAATACTGTTTCACAACTGACTCAGAGACGTCCTACAGCCACAAATTTTCTGTGACTATAGTCTAAAAGTTGTCTTACAACTGTTTCAATTATGACTAGGACCAAATGTTGTCTAAAACCCATCTTGAAATCGTCCTATGATTGTCTATTGGTCAAAAACCATCCATGGATAGTTTGAAACCTGTCTCAAACACGTTCTATGACAAAATGTTGTCTAATAATTGTTGAGAATGTTGTCCCGAAGATATCTTCCGACCAAAAATGGTTCAACAATTGTCGCACAGTTTCAATTCCGTCTGATGATTACAATCTATAGACTTCTTTGGTTTTCTATGAGTTTTTAACTCACCGATTTTTCGCAGCAGCAGCCCTGTCCCTCTGCCTCCGATTTTTGAACCAGTTTCCAACTTGTGTAGGAGTGAGTCCCGTCGCAGCGGCAAGTTCCCGTTTCTTTCCCGGGTTAGGATAAGGGTCTTGAAGGTACCATTCTCTTAGCAGAGATCTCGTTCGTTCCTTGAAGCAGTGTGTCTTCTGTTCTCCGTCCCAGATGGTCCTGGGCAGCGGAAACTTCTTCCTGACTCTGTATTTGTCCACAGGACCGAGTGGCCTTCCCCTCAACTTCTCTGCCTCCTGGTAGTGCGCCTCGAGCCACATCGCCTGGAGCTTACCGTGAGAATCTTTCGTGAACTTATGCCTTTCCAATATCGCGTACAACTCGCGAAAGTGACCGGAATGGTACGCAACTATCGCTCTAGCCCGGAGAACAGCCTCGCTTTGGTTCAACTCCTGGATGTTCGGGTGAGCTACGGGAAGGCTCCACAGGAACCTGGCAAGCCTCTCGATGTCGCCGCTCTCCTCAAGGGTCTCGCAAACCGTCGCAACCTGACCAACGGTGAAGGACAACGTCGGCAACGCGAAAACAGGGGCCGGTACGATAGGCCCGGTACTGTTTCCCGCCGTACTTCCAGTTCCAGCTGGAGCGACGGCCGACATCTCGGATCACACTTGCGATGATGATAGGCTTATTTTCATTCGGATTCCAGGATTCTGATCTCGCTATCGATTCAGAGAAGCATCCGGGTTCAGAGGATTGCAAGGTGGTGTGCGAGTTCCTCTTCGGCGATTTCCGCCGGTGGTGACTGGAAGAACCGGGTCCAGGGTTTTCGCGAGTATTTTAGTACGTGATCATGTTGTTGCCGTTGAAAGTTTTGTTTTTGTTAGGTTTCTCCCCTGGTGATTATGTCTTCTCGCTCCCACGCTTCGGCGGCGTTGAAGTCACTCGATCGTCATCGTTCGCTCATTTTCACTGGGTTTTCGTTCAACTTAGATCTTTTATCATGGTCACACCACTCGTCTCACTTCACCACTCTGATAGTTTTCGACAATTCGTTAGACACATCGCACTGCGGTTTCGGCTCAGTTTTCTTTTCGATTAACGGTCATGATTTGAGAAAAACCCCGACGACACTGTCCAAACAACGAACCGATGATCACTTTCTAAAAAAAACTGTAAAATAATTCACAAATTGCACTTGGTTTCACGTTTGGTTTTCTAAAAAAAAAAAATTTGAACCACTGCGAACTGCTCGTGTTTTGAGTCCATTCGATGATTGTTAACACCGTGACGTTGACACGGATATGTGGTAGCAGGTAAGTAAGTTATAAATAATAAACTGGGGGGGTTCGACGCGACGGATGGTCAGAGTCGAGTTTTTGGACTGTTGCTTCGGTCGGATCAGATAGCAAACTGGTTTCGTTTACAAGCCGTAGTCCCTACCCCGGGTCTCCCCTTCATGATACGTTTGCCCGTGCAGAGAACCACCGCTGAGGATATCTGGGACCGGGAGAACGTCAGTCCCTCCACTCCTCCCGCCGGGGTAGGAAAACCTCGGCCAATATCGGGCCACGCCCACCCGGAGTCTCACGATTGGCCAGATCCCGTCTCCGTCGCCATGACAACCTTTATTCGTCCTACCCCGGACGACCGAACCTTTGCTAAAGGACGATTTTTCAACCGGGTTTAATTACCCCCACCCGGACGAGGAGGCGCTGCGCGCGCAACGCACCCCCCCACCACAGGCGCGATATCGTCGAACCCCGGCACACACTCCCTCCGGCGCTATCCGAGTACGACAACCCACGCCTTCGCTCGCAGAGCAACGGTCCAGACGGATGATTTTCGGATGATACGGGACTGAGTTGTTTTTTTTTTCGCTTTTGAGAGTGTGAGGTAAGATAACATTGCGATCTTGGAGATTTTCAGGCCAGTTTTCTTCTTTCGGTTACGACGGATGTAGTCACGAAGTCACGGTGTGATAACGAGGAGAGGCGGTAAAGACACGCGACGGCGCATGATATGGCGTCGCGATGCCCGAGGAGGTTATCGAGCGACGAGTTTATTGAGGTAAAGCTACTGTAGCACCACCGCGTCTTATTGAATTTTGTGGTTTTAGAGCATGGCCGACGGATATAAGGCGCCTTTTTCAGCGGGACGAGGCGAACATCAGTCTCCGAAGTGAACTAAGAGCGACAAGAGAGTAAAGACGTCCTATAACATCGTCGTTAGATTTTTAAGTTGTTTGAAATATTTTCGAAAAAGTCATCTTGATCGGTGAAATCGTGTCAAAAGTCGTCTTGAAACGATCGTCTCATTCACAAGTCATATAACAATTGGTAAAAATTGATTCCCTCGATATCCTTTCGGTGCCCAAATCTTCTGCAAGTTGTTTTAAAAGTCCATAAAGTCGTCTTCATCGGTGAAACCGTGTCAAAAGTCGTCTTGAAACAATCGTCTCATTCACAAGTCGTATAACAATTGTTGAACATTGGTTTTCTTGACATGATTTCGGTACCAAAGTCTCCGGCAAGTTGATCAAACTTCGTTGCCGACGCGTTTTCTCGGTTAAAAATTGTCTGCAAGTCATTAGGACTTCATTTTAGATCGCAAGTTGTTTCAAAGTCGCCTTAATGTTCGGAAGTCGGCTAAAATTCAGTTCAGTTTCATTTTGAGGGTGCATCAATCATTGAACGCCGTCTGTAAGTCATCTTCAAGACGTTTTCTCGATTAGAAGTCGATGAAAACTTTATCAATCTCAGTCCCGAGGACGATTCTGTCGTGAAAAGTAGTCTTCGAGTGGTTTTATGGTTATTTCCAAGTCGTCTTCGTGTTTGAAATTGATCAAAGAGTCGTATTCAGGATGAGAAAGTGTTCTCAACTGATTAAAACTGGATTTCAGAGACGTCCCCCTTGTGAAAAGTCGTTTACAAGTCGTTAAAGAGCATGATAATATTCACAGACGTCTTGAGGGTGCAAAATCACATGTCAAAGTATTTTAAGAGTCATCTTCGTGATCAAGACTCGTTTAATACTAGCTTGAACTCTATTTTCACATCATCTTTGCCGTAGACAGTCGTCTAAAAATTATCAAACATTAATTTAACGATTTCATGGTGATTTGCAGGATGTTATCCTGTTGGAAAATTTGTCTCAAAGACGTTTTCATGATTTGAACTTTCATAATATGCGTTTGAACTCGATTTCAGGAGGCCTTCACGGTAAAAAGACGTCTAGAAAACATTTACCAATTGATCATACGATGTAATTGTAATTTGTAAGACGTCTTCTTAGAGTTTCTTTATCGTTCGGGGATCACCGGGGTTTCGAATGTCTTGCAGTTTTGATAAGTTTGATATTGCTGCAGTGTGTATATGTGTATGTATGAAGGTCTGTCATTTATCTACTTACCTGTACCTACTTGTACCTGGTGCTCGTTTCCTGGTGCTGGGAGCAGATTTTGGGATTCCCCTGGGCACGGTGTTTTGGGATTTCTGGTTGTCCAGAAGACAATGAGGGTACCAGCAACGCGCCCCGGGGTGCCATGGTCGAGGTGTCAGCCTTTGGATCGAGCCGAGTTATGTACCTCGGTATATAAACCTCGCTAAATATCCGCTACACACGCTATGTGCACATGGAACCGTAGCTGGTATAACCCTGAAAGTGCTGATTATTGCCGCAGGGCCAATTAGCCCTTGACTGGTGGTAGCATTCACACACAAAACTCTCTACTACGTGCATCTCGTACACTCTTGCACACTTCGGCTTTGACCATCGGTACTCTCATCTCTCTCTTTATCTCTCTCAGCTGTAGCCGACGTGATTAGTCATGGGAAAAACCAGACCAAAAATTTACCCCTTCACAGGTTTATAAACTTACCCATTTCTCAGGGTACCTTCAACGGAATTTTAATAAATCCGGATGTATCGATTTTGCAACGGAGGAGAAGAATCGAGGCTGGGTGGTTCGGATTCAGATTTTTAGTACCATTTTTTCAGCGGAGTTTCAAATTTTTTATAATCAATTTTCTCAATCTAATTAACCTGAGAACATTTTTGGAATCCTTGTATTGAAAAGAGAAAAAATGGACGAAAAATGGATGAAGTCATTTCTTCAGGATTTATTTGTAGTTAGACTCAACATTCTTAGTCATATTCTTCAACAAAAATAAGAGACATTTTTTTTTCAAATACTAAAATGCGTTTTTCCTTGTCTCTTGGATGGAAGAAAAAGGTCGGATCTCATAGAATGAGAAAGACGATGTCATAACCGTCTGTTTAAAATAACGCATTTTTCATTAAATTTTATCTTTTTCAAATCTAACAAGGAAAGAAGATAGAAAAGGCTGAGGATGCAAAATCAATTTGAAGAGACTCCGACTAGTTTCTCAACGAAATTAATTATAACAAAACTTTTATCAATAATCCCTGAAAGCCAATTTTAATGAAAAAAAAGCATGTAGATAAGTTTTTTTTTGTTTAAGAATGTCTATCAAATTTATGCAACAAATCCTGAGAAAACTGTTTTCACATTGCCTACAATTTTTCCATCAAGCTCCAACATTTCTTTATCATTTCCTTAACAGAAACAAACATTATTTAACATTTTTTCAAAGCCTGAAACATATTTTTAGAACCGAACACACAAAAGAGGAAAGCCAACATTAACCATATAACCTGAATATGAAATTGACGAAAACGTCATTCTTTCGTCGGATGACGTCATAAAATTGCGACACTTTCGATCAAGTTTGTTGAAACAAAAAAACTTACCATGTCGAAGACTCTAAATCACAGTCTCTAAAATTCATAGTGATCTCGATATCAAAAACACAACCGGAACCAAAAATCACGTATCTACATCGATGACCATTTCGTCAAATATTGAATGATGAAGTTGTTGATCTCAAAGTGATCCTTTTCGAAGTAACGTCAGTTTCAAGCCCGGTGCTTTCTTTCATCAAAACTGATTTTTGGTATCGATGCATCGGGACAATCCTGACAGAGAATGAGAAAGAGAGAGAATGAGCCAACCCATAACTTTTTCCTGTTTTTTTTCCACGATCCTGTCATAGGTGTACACTTTCCCCCCAAAGCACACATTACACCTATAAACTTTACCCAGTACATATGTTCCCCGGGCTGATGCAGGGGGCTGCGCCGATCCGACCCCTGCATCATGCATTCTCGGTTTGAGGTGCCATTATTATTTAACAGCGTACTAATGGGGTGCAGTGATCCCTACAGTCATGCAACTGTATCTACGCTTCATGAGAATCTAATGGAGGAGGTCTGTGTGAATGAATAGTTTTTCTATCTTCCTTTTGCGCACTATATATATACTTCGAATTAGGACCATTAAAAATCAATGCTAGAAGCCTGCAGAGCCGCAGTCAGGAGGTTGGAAACAAGTTCTCTGGCGGATTGTCAGAAGTATAACAACAAACACCTTGAAGCTGCGACTGTGGCTGTAGCTGTGGCTGTGTCGTCTCCTTGCAATATCGAATTCCCAGTGGAACTTCCTGGCGTCGCGACGCATCTACGGTCTTTAGACTGACGCCTGACGTCTCTGAGACAGCAATAACACCCTCGTCTGCGGTCTCGCGCATCAGAATTATCCGGTTCTGAGTAAGTGAGTGCATTCAGAGTTCGTAGTTTTTTTTTTTTTTTTTCAACAACGTCAGTTTCGAAGACGAGAGAAATTTGTCAAATCACGGGCTAAACGATCGTTCACAATTTACCATTTTTCGATTCTAATTATAAATTCGATACGTGAATATGAGGGATTATCGTAAATCTGTTCTCTACGAAATACACCGAGTAACACATAATGGGGGCTAGTGGAATCGTGGGAGCGGAAAATATGTTTAACGCGCGCGCTTCTGCAGATGAATAATTTGCAAAATTCAACCACAATGCGCGGAGAGCACCTGTTTGGTGTTCAATTCGTGTATCTGCACAGACTGCCGACAATATTCAACGGCAGTGAATTAATAATGACTATATCGATAATTGGCTAACGATCCGTTTAAATTATTATTACCGTATTGCTATACCCCCCTTCGCCCCTTCCTCGTCATATTCGCAACGATGTATTGAATCGTTACGCACTGATAACGCTTCGGAGCCATAAGAGAATTAGGTACATCCGAACGCGTTACACGATTACAGAATTTTGCTCCATATTCATATTTGTGGTCACGTTGATATCTGCAGATTTGGAAAACATCACAAACTCACTGAGTTTTATGATGTAACTCAGCAGGAATTGAAGCCTTGATATACAAATATTGTAGAACCTACCGATTTACAATTTCTTTTTGTCTGACAAAATTTTTAAGCAGTACAAAAGTCAGGATTTTCACTTGAAGAAAGTCTCACAAGTAGCTCGAATCAACTTTCCAACATAACTCGACAGGGAATCGTTTTATCGAAAAATGTTTCTTGCAAATATTGTGAAACACACTGAAACCCAACTTTTATGTTCTATATATTTTTTTCACAAAAGTCATATTAATGGAGATAAGGTAGATTCTTTGACTCACGGAAGTAAGACTTTTCATTTTTAAGAACCGTAGCCGAGCAGCTCCGAAAAAAATTCAATTTATCTCGTCGAGGCATTATTTAATGGAAAAATTTTATGAACAGTTATCGTGAGAATTACTAGAATACAACTACAGTGAAACTCCATTTTCACGAAAAGAAGTCAGACTTTCGATTTTCATTTATTGGATCATTGTTAAAAAGATCATTTGATATACTCTCTGACATATCTCGTCAGGGCAACATCGTATCGAAAAATATTTTCTACAATAGTTGTAGAATGTACCAAAATGCAACTTTTATGTTCTACAATATTTTTTGTAAAACAACGTTTAACCATACGAAAATTGGATCTTCGATTTAAGTGATTATCGCTGACGAAATAAGGTTACGCAAACTTTGCGATGTCTCTCAGCGGGGTAACGTAGCATCGAAAAATGTTCCATACAAAAGTTGTAGAACGGACTGAAACGCGTCTTTTATGTTCAATAATATTTTTTGTCAATCATCATGTAACCATTCAAAAATTTGATTTTCGATTCGAGCGATATACGTCGAATAAATCACCTCTACGAAACTTCTTTATATACTCCAGCAGAAAATCATATCATCAAAAAATGTCTTCTACAAAAGTTGTAGAAAAACTCAAAACGCGTTTTTTATGTTCCACAAATTTTTTCGTTTCCTGACTTTGGACGGCAATAAAAACGCGTTTTCTCTTCCTCGTTGTGCGTGCGTCTAAAAATTGACAACTTGACAATGATTATTTTCTTTGAATCGAGCATAAAGATCGAGTTTATTATAGCTAGGGGTTAAACGTCCGTTGACGACCTCATTAGCGTCGGACGAAAATTTTCCGGGGTCGAGGAGGCGGCGGCTGTAGGAAAGCCTAGGAAAAACTACGCGGGGTTGAAATAGGTGGCTAGTGGAGTCGTTCACGTTCACCGCGAAGTAAAACAAACAAATCGAGATGGCGCCATCCCAGATGCGCCTCGTCATCCCCGGAGGAAGAGAGCGCCCGTGTCTCAACTCGGAGGCGGAAAGATTCCTCACTCGCGTTCCCTAGACTCACCAGAGGCTGCACTCCGCGCTCCTCCAGGAGTAACGGGATGGACCTCAAATTTCACCCAAACCGTACACAGCCATCCCTCCACCGTCCTTCTTCTATACTCGTACTACACGTCGCCCGTGAACCCCTGAGTAAACACACCTCGCCGCAAAGAAGGACTTCCTTGGCGCCACTCTAACTCGGCTACATCAACCCTAGGGACACTTGGGACTTCAAAATTCGCCAAAATTTTGAGAAAAAAAGGAAAAATCCGTCGACTACTTTCAAATTGGGGACGAAGAAGTTTTGACGGAATTTTTGAGATTTTGTCCTGACGATAAAGAAGAAATATCGTATTCCAAAAACACCCACGAGTTGATTTCAGATTATGTCTCTCGACGTCTCATTTTCTTCGGAGAGCAATCTTTCATTATATGAATAAGGGAAACTGAGAAAAAAAATCATGTGATAAGTTATTGTCAGTTATCGAAAGTTAGCGATAATCTAGTCACTCTTTTGCTGATAACTTGGTCCAAAAATGTTGTTTTTCAATTTCCCTCATTCACACGACGAAGAATTGCTCTCTGAATAAAATGAGACGTCGAGAAACATAATCGGATCAACCGTGTGTCTGAAACCTTGGGACAAGCGATTTTTGAAAAAGTCAATTTTTCGATGTGTACCGAAATTTGTTGAATCACGCTGTACTGGTCCCCTTAATTGATACAAAAATTTGATTCGAATTTCTGGAACATTTGATATCCCAGATTTCGTTCACTGTGTTCGAAAATAATTTGGGTTCATAGACCCGTATCAGGAATTATTGAAATTATTCAATTTAAAAAAATTTGAGGCAATGAGGGAATAAGAAATATCATATGAATCGCGAGTTTCTTTGATGAAAGAAAGAAAAAAGAACATAGTCACCGAGATTCTTCTAAAAACTAGAAAAAAATTGTTCCAAATCAATTTTCCCTTTTTTATTGCTGTTATTTGTACCAATTCAAAGTACATTTTTTCTGGAATTCGAAGTGGTATAATTTTTGTATCGATTTCAGATCAATGGCAAGACTGAAATTGACCATAAATTGAATTCCACCGAAGGACTCTGGATCCCTCCATGGCTGCATTATACCATGATACTAACACTAGTGTACACCTGTATGTATAATAATGCAAGACGCAGTAATACCGTAGATTGAAATAAAGGAAATGACGGGTGAGTAAAAATGACTAGTCCTCGCTATAATCCTTGACCCTCTAGAATAGTCACGTTCGTTTTGCATTTGGTATATGGAAGACTGCAGGTTGGGTTTCTAGGCGCAGTCCAGAGAGTGCTTAAATGGCCATAAGAATAAGGTAGTTTTGCACCTGAGGAAACGAGCCGAGTGTAATTACTTCCAGATGTTGAATATTCCGTTTCGTTTGACTGTCCATAGCTCAAGTGTCCAGGAATGGGATAGTTTATTATTTATTGTACCCTCACTGTACGGCTACCACTGTTATCTTGCCCCCCCCCCTCTCTCTGACTCTCTCGCTCTTCTTATTCATCCTGGCTATAATATACACCTTATTACACCTTACTTCGACTCCATAAAAGCTTTCTAGACCCCGGTCAATATCCGAGCCAAGTGCAAGTGCGAAACTGAAATTACACACCAGTAATCTGAACTGTATTTATAATTATACGACGCTTATAATGGATGCAGTGAAATGAAAACTGTATCATCGAGAAATTGAAGAGATTTTTTATTTTCATGGTATCAGATTTCTGTTCATCTGTTCTGCTTAACATATTTCTATAAATTAACTGTATAGTAATTTGACGATTTTTGAAGGATTTTCAAAATTGAATATTCCAGAATTTATGTACGTAGAACTCGGAAAATGAAAATAAAAAGTTAATGAAATCGTGATTCTGTTTGAAATTACAGATTTTCATCTTTGAAAATTCTGTGCAGAACGTAAAATTATTTTTTCCAATTCTTCATCGAAGAAATGTAATATTTTGTCAAGTTCGTGATTCCCAAAATCATCGCAGCTTCATAGAAAATTGAATAACTTGACGACATATGGATTGAAATTTGTAAAATTAGTTGAAAAAAGAATTTTTCAACATTCTATAAATAATTCAACGTCTCTATCAATTTTGTGATCACGACGTCATTAATGACGCTTATAAAACTGTGAAAAAAAACGTCATCAAATTTTGGGTAAGAAAAAATAAATTCTTTATTCGACATTGAGACCCTTATTTAAAAATGACTTGTAGCTTGTTGAGACCTTTTTGGCTTGTTTTCGGACACTTCCAGACCCCGCACCGCAAACAATCTTCCTCATCGTTACTTTGCTTCCGATCGTGGTCTCTGATAATATCTAGAACGTGCCGTTTCCAAAATGCTTCGGACTTGGTTAAAACTTGAGTCTGAGAAGCTCCGAGTAAAAAGGGTCCGTTAATTCGTCCTTACGATACCCACGTCTCTGTTCTCCAATGGTACATTCTACTGCTGCCTTGAAATAAGAATGAAAGTAAAAGAAAAAGGGAAATTGGGAGCGATCGGTGTTCGGATTTGGTAAGCGGCTTTGCTTCCTCACTGTAAAACCACTCTCAGAATAGGGTTCAAGGTACATAGTACTATACACAGACTTTAGATTTTCAGACATTTACTCCAGTATTACCTGGCCACTGTCTGCAGGCTGTAACAACAATATTAACCACTGTTCAATACTTACTACATACTTACTTACATACATATATACGTAGTGCAGAATCTGACTGAGTGACACAAATTCACACCTCGTCTATACCGGATTATACCCACCAACCCCAGGTATTGGAAACCGTTCATCCCCCCAGCCCCAGCCTTCAGCACCCTTTCAGACGCCATTTTTCACGATACCAGTTGCCATCTATAGCTTGACATCGAATAAAAAACATCGTATTGTAGAGAAGAAACATTACCAAATTTGACTGTATTGCGACTGTATGGCGGTTTTTCCGATACCGAAAAGAATGAAGTCAGACAGAAAACAGCAATAGGGAAAATTACTCCACGATTTTCTATATGTTCTTCGATCTCTGCAAGAAAGCAATTCTGATTTTTTTCAGATTTTTTCAGCCAACCCAACTAAAATTAGATTTACATGAAAATCTCAACAAATTCTCAAAAATCTCAGTTTTTCCAATGATGGGCCGATTAAAAAAAAAAAAAATTTATATTTTTTTTCAGCATTTTCAACATTTCGAACGAACCGAAACGTCATGTTTCAACAATACGAAGATTCTCCCCAATCTAGCAGAAATTCTGTGGTCAATTCTGAAATTTTTGGTGATTTTTGGAGAATTTTCATGACTTCGCAGGATGGCGTTTTGTTTGATCGCGAAATGTTTAGAACGCTGGAAAACAAAACAGAAACAAAATTTGGCCCATCATTGGACGAGTGTCGAAGTGATCAGAATGTAGAATGAACTTTTGACAGATTTTTGTTGAGATTTTAAAAAAAATCCAATCTTTAGATGGGGTGGAATAATTATGAAAAATTAACGGTTTTCGGGAAAAATCTGAAAAATTCAAGTGCTTTTCTGAGATCGAAGAATGATATAGGAAGTCGGAAAGCCAATAAAAAATGGCGAGGCAAAATCATTAATCGAGTTGATATGGAACGGAAATTTTTCCGTCAGAAAGTGAATTCCTAATGATGATACAGTCTGAAGTAGTTGGCTAGAATCGACAAATTAGCTTTCAGACAGTTACATTGATGTATAGAGATGCAGAACTGTCTAGAAGTTTGTGTTCCGAGTCTATCCAACTTCAGATTGTATCATCGTTAGGAATTCACCCTGTATAATAATTCTATTTCATTCTGAAATTTTTCCTAGAAAATTCTGTGCCCATCTAGTCGACGGTATAGAAACTTTGTTGCGCTGTCCTCATTCAATGATTTGTTGATTCGAAATGACGAAAAACCTATTGTGCTTGATTACTTTATGGTTGCTCATCGACTACACTCATTACGTCATACAGTAACTTTTACGCACGGATCAACTAATGGCGCTGCGGTCACCAAATTATTGGCAAACAGAAGAAGATCGCTTCTGAAATAATGCATGACGTCATAAATAGTGTTTCAAGATTAATAATTTTCAAATGCTGCTCACATTAGTTACAAGGTTTTTTCTTCCATTTGTAATGAATATTATACAGTTAAAACTCAAAATTGTTTTTGATTGACGAGCGCCTAACTGATTCATAGAAATTTGTTGCTTTTAAATTACTGACCATAATCTTTCTCTCCAATTCTAGGGTTTTTCAAATTGAATATGAAAAATGTCCTCTTCTTTTTATTTTGGGTGAAAAAAAAGTGACAATACAAAATTGACGTAAAAGACCAGACGAGTGGATTTTGGAAAAAAATTGTATCATTTATAGAAGAGATACACGCAACTTGAATTGCTGATCGGTCAGATATTTCTCAATAGAAGTGAACTGAAGTCAGACCATTTTTTGTTGGATTTTAAAAAGCAAAAACAAACGATCCAAAATAAAAAACTATTATATTTTCTACTACTATATTCTCAGAAAAGTGTCAAGCCTATTTTTTTTCAGCGTTCTCAGTACCCATTCGAAAAAGGCCTACGATGGCTTCAATTTTTTCAACACCTCCAGTTTTTAGGTGTAACAAAAATTGATAACCATATTCTTTGCTATTTTTCTCGAAGTCTTTCTGTTATTCCCAAAATTGGAAGCCATATTATTGCTATTCTCTTTGTCATTTTTGAACCATTATTTGTCACCCTCAATTCTTTTTCCGTGCTTCAAATAAATACAAAGATCGTAATAAAGTGTTTTTAGAATCTAACAATTGTCTAGATGCGAAAAAGTTTTTCTTTTTGGCAAAACCGTTTGTTAATATAACGTCGATTCGTAATCTCGTTTGGCCAGTTAGTTTCATAGCTCCTGACGTGTCTCGCGGTTGATCGCGTGTGAGCCTTTGTACTTTGACCATGATCTTTCATCAGAGGCTATTCGGTTTCAGGCCTCGGCATGGACGAGGTGTAGTTTGGGTTTACCATGACCATAGAGCAACCCCCATGGGCCCACGGGACCACAGGCCCAGGGGTCAGGGTATATTAAAGCAAGAATCCCCATAGTATCTTTATTATAGCGATCGGGTACTGAATGGAATATTATAGACTGCCTTTGGCTCGGATATTGGATGTCGGTAATTTGATATTTCGTTCGAACCAATTTGGCGAGCGCCAATGCTCCGGAAAAAAGTACCATAATGCCTCTCCCCGAACTCGAGGTCTCGAATATAATCCCCATAACGAGAATTTGTTTCATTAGAAACAATTTTACGAAACGTCGTTTCAACGGGACAACACAACCCTTTCTTTTCCTTCTTCTTCTTCTTCTTCTTCTTCAGTCACCGAAGAAGAACCTCTTTTCATCAAAGTAGAGGATTTCTCATTGAGATCTGATCAGGCATTCGGTCTATTATCTATGTTGCACAGAACCACAAAGAAGTGGGTTAAAATAGCCAGTTTATGGCTAATGGATGGATAAAAAACAGTGTATAGAGAGAATTCACAAAGAGTTCGAGGAGTTTGGAAGGGTTTTTGGGGTGGCATACGGTCCTGGTTTTGAATCGGACGCGTGCTTGTGTTGAGGACTAGACACAAGGAGGGTTCCTTCATTTATTCATTTATTCATTTATATCACATTATTACGTCGAGTAAATATAAACGCTTTACACTTTACGGCATCCATTGTATTCTTGTAATCGGACATAGAACCGGATAGACAAATTCAAAGCTTGCGGTTTCGATGTATTGGACAATAAAAAGTCTTTGGGCGGTAAAAAGTATTTGTGCTCCGAAAAATCCACTCAACAATCTCTTTTGTATTTATTTTGACTATTCGAAATAAAAAATGTATATGATGCATTCGATGAAAAACAAGTAATAACCCGCAACTCAGAATTGATGAAAAAAATTAACACTATTTGAGAGGATTTTTTTGAAAGTGTAGAATGAAAAGGACTTTGGCGTAAAACAGTGACTTTGGATCGAAAAGATTGCGTGAAAATTCTAAAAGACGCCTAAAAGGTTGAAAGGAATTTCGGGAAACAGTTTTAGGAAGACTTTGAGGAATTCATTTATTGATATTAGCAGATCTCAACTGGAAAGAAGTCTCAAAAACGACTCTAAGACTACAATTTAACTAATTTTGATTAAAAAATGGTCTGAGGATGACTTTCCGCTTGAAAGACATCTTTAAGAAGACCGCAAGGTGACTTTGAAACGACTATCACGCGATCTTTTCTCTGGGAAACTTCTTTAAATGAATCGTAGAAGATTTTTTGGAAACTTGTGAACGATTTTTAGCTCAAGAAACGTATTTGAAAAGTCTATAAATTGACTATCAGGTGAATTTTGAGCAACTTTTGAGAAAAAAAAGTTAATTTCAAGATGTCTTATGGAACAATAATTAAAATACTTCGGTTTGGACGACGTCTTTTAAACGATTTTCGGATGTCTTTGATTTGTAAGAAGACCTTAAAATGACTTTGACGATCTGTCACTTTTTGCCAATTTTAGGACGTCTTTTGCAACGGAAATCATTTCGGAAACACCGAAAAAACGATTTGAATGCGACTTTCAGTTGACAATTGAACGAATTTTGATCGGAAGACGTCTTAAACACGGATTTGAGAAGACTTATCAGACGAGTTTTGATTGCAAGTCACCTTTTAAACAACTTTTTGTGACTACTAGATGACTGTTATTTAGAAGACGTCGTTGAAGCGTTCAAACATTAGCTCTTAGACAACTTTTAGACGACTCTAGGCTCTGGAAACAATTTTCAGAAAACAACGACCGTAAAAACTACTTCTGAAACATTTTTTTTTATTCCTGCACACTTTTATTTAACAATAGTGAGATATTATTTGAGTATCATCCACAATAGCATTTGCTAAAACAATGTTTGATGATCATATACCTAATTGTATCATAATCATAATTTTCGTTCGAAACACAACAACGAAAATAAAAAACACAGTTTTTCAATGATTTTTATTCTATTCAAACATCACTCTTCCCCGCCTTCTTACCCTCGGTCGATAAAGTCTCTCTCTGCGACACTCAAAACCTCTAGAACACAGTCGCGCCTTGTCCTCAGGCCGCCACCCTCACGTCGGTAAGCGCTATCAGTTATTGGTAGTCGGTAATGTCGCACTGATCGAGTATTTTTTCATTATCGTGCGCAGCAGCCGGCATATTCTTGTATATTATAGTGTTTCCGTATCGAGGTCTACTGCAACATTTTTTAAGAGGCTCTCTGGCAAGATAAGCAATCGTTCCGAAAACTACGGCAAACACCAGAAGCCCCAGAGCGATCCAAAGCGCCAGGTAAAGAATCCTGTGGCAACCGAAATCATCTGCAGATAATTCAAAGACTTGTTTTCCACGAAACTCGACCGGTGAATCACATCTGCAATGAAAATATAAGCCTCACTTTATCATTGATTCAAAAACCAAAAAGAAAACATCGATTATTCATTTTTTAACATTCAGAGATTCATCTCGTCGCTCACCTCACATCGTCGCGATAATGTTCCGTCGAATTTAGCGTAAGAATCCATTTCAAACCGCAGTCGCATTGCAAGGGATTTTTCTGCAGGTCGATAATCAGCGCAGTCTGCATAACCGGCAGTAGCTCTACACCGAGCTTACCAACGGAGCAATTCTTAAGGTAAACTTCCCTGAGTCTGTATGGAATATCGACGCGCTGTGGCTCGAAAGTGAGTGCCTTCAACTTGGGCGAGTTGTCAGTCGATAAAACAGTCAATCTTCTCAGTTTCCCGAGTTGGTTAAAGTCCAGAGTTTCCATCAGCGGCATGGAACGCATCAGGAGCGTGATCAGATTCGGGTAGTCGATTCCGTCCAGTTTCATTATATCCGTTCCCGATATATCCAGCGACTTGAGCCCCGCCGGTAAGGCAGGCACAGCCACTATGGGGTTCAACGCCAGGCTAATGTGCGTCAGATTCAACAACGGGGTGAACAAACCCGTCGGAAATCGTGTCGCTGATATGTTACTCAGATCCAGATTCACCAGGGATGATAAACTGCGGAAGGCACCTTGGTCGAAATTGTTTCCAATCGGATTCGCGTTCAATTTGAAAGTACGCAGATTCTGAAAATTGAAGATCGATTTGCGAGACTGTGGGATCATTGTTCGAAAATATTGACATAAGAGAAGATAAATTTGGAATTTGAAATCATAAGAATCCAATCGCATTAGAAAATATCAATAATTTTCAGATTCGAGTTTTTGGAGATAACAGATGAAAGAAGAAAAATTGATTACTGAAGACAAAATTGAAAAAAAAATCTGCAAAAATTTGATTAAATTCCGAACAAACAAAAAAACAATAAAAATTCCCAAAACTATAATTTCACAAGTAAACAAAGTTGAGAAATGTTAATCTCTTCAAATTTGGAACATTTTTAAGACAGAAAAAGAATTAGAGACAAAATATAATAAATCCAAAAAATTTTAACTTCAACCTTAAACAAAACAAAAATCCTACCTTCATGTGTTGGAAAGTCTGGCTGCCGATGTGGTAAATGAGATTGAAGGAAATATCTAGTACTTCAAGTTTGCTGACCCGATGCGTGAGAGTGTGAGTTTCATTAATGTAGTAAATTTGATTGTGACTGACGTTCAGTTTGCGGAGATTGTCTTCGTCCATGCAAACAAGAAATAATCTACTCAAGCGATTTTGGGAAAGATCCAGTACTTCCAGCTTAGTCAGCATCGCCGAACAATCCACAAAACTGTCCAATTCATTTCCTTGCAAATTCAGTTCCATCGCATTGTCAATTTTATGAATTGTCGTCTCGTTGATGCTTCTGAGAAACTCCTTTTCAAGACCCTGCCAAGACAGATCCACCTAGAATTGAAAAAAAAACTGTTTTTCTTCTATTTTTTCACATACAACTAACAAAAAAGTTATGAAATTGTGTTCTCTGATTATTTGGTTGACTGAATAAAAGTGAATTACAATTTATTTCAATTAAACAAACGAACCTAGAAAATTGAATAATTCAATATTGTGAATATGGGTTTAAACTCTGAATTTTCTTTCATTGAAATAAAAATAAAATTACAAAATTCTGAAATCACGTGACATTTGACAAAAAAATACAGAGTTACAAAACTACATGACGTTACAACAATAATTGGGAAATTATTTTTCTCCGAATCAAACAAACCAGAAGAAAAAAAAAAAATTTCAAATATTTTTTTTTCAACCAAAAAACTCCAATATTATCACAAACCTTGTTTCCTGCCGTTGAAGCTGCAGAAGCAATTGAAAGGACAAAAACTAAGAACCACATATTGAATGTGGACTATTTTGAATTTCTTCTTAGTTTGAATAAAAAAAAAACTATTTTCAATTTTCTCGAGATGTGATCATCGAAACTGTCGCGTTGGTAATGTTGAGAGACTCTCTTCGTCCGTTCTTCGAGTTCTAGTATAGGCAAACCACACTTCGGATCAGCTCATGTGGATGTCGAAGGGTCAATGCCAAAAGGCTGATGTACCACTTTTCTAGATAACGAATAAGTACCTAGTCAACTGCATTAACTGCAGTCGAGTGTGTATTTACAGTGAATGCTTATAGACGATCGAAGATAGGCGGCAATCGGTGTCGTTGTTTTGCACTGCAAATTGAAATCAGTAGGTTTTTTCTTTCTGCTGCTACTTTATTAGAACTTATCTCCGTGCGAACAACATTCTTGTCTTCTATTCTTGCCTTGTTGAGAAAAAAAAAACATCAATTCCCATTATTGACTATTTTTAATAATGCAACTGTATACGGTTTTGATATAATACGAATATTAAGATAAATAACTTATTGTACTATTCCACGATGATTTACCGTATTATACATCGACGATTCGTGGAATCGCGAGTACCTATATCAGAAGTTCATTAATTTCAAACTCGAGAAACATAAAAGCCAGGATTTTTTGCATTTTTTTCTCACATTGCATACGCTCAGTGAGTAAAAGATTTGGGTCTCTGGAAAACCCATTCAAATTTTTGTGTTTATGGGACATTCCACGTCAAACCGACCCCCCATGAGCGTGAGTACCCTCTGGGATTTCGATGCCCAATGGATTTTTTGGTTCTTTTTGGTCAAAAATGAGGCCTCTAATTTTTTAAAATTTTTCCGACATTTTTGAAGGTCGTATAGTGACCTCAAATATCATCATCAAGATGGACATTTTTGAAATGGCTGATTTTTTTTTGTAAAATCAGGGACTCGAAAACACATCGTTTGGTCATAGTCCGATCATGGGATGAAAATGCTAACATTTTTTTTTTTCAATTTTTGATTTTGCACAAAAATATCAAAAAAATTCTAACCATGGTTTTTTGTAGTAAAAAATAAAACAAAAAGAAACTTTGTCTTGGTGAA
>JAFFZH010013122.1:51583-68187 GCA_018420115.1 Euura saliciscinereae
AAAAAAAAATGTTAGCATTTTCATCCCATGATCGGACTATGACCAAACGATGTGTTTTCGAGTCCCTGATTTTACAAAAAAAAATCAGCCATTTCAAAAATGTCCATCTTGATGATGATATTTGAGGTCACTATACGACCTTCAAAAATGTCGGAAAAATTTTAAAAAATTAGAGGCATCATTTTTGACCAAAAAGAACCAAAAAATCCATTGGCCATCGAAATCCCAGAGGGTCACGCTCATGGGGGGTCGGTTTGACGTGGAATGCCCCTTATATAAAATTGGAAAAATGAAAAGGAAAAAAATTCCCTGCTGAATAAATATATTTTTTTTAAACTAATACAAACCACATAAGTCGTACTGCTTTGAACTGAAAAACTCAAATTTGTTCTAAAAAACAAAGAAAAAAACAAAAACAAAAAACGGATGAGAAATAAATATAAAGTTATTGAAGTAAAATGATAGGGATGATATTATAATTGCTTACAGTTATCATACTAGATATGTATAATTGAATATCACACTTCATAAATAATTAAAACGTGTGACATATTTCGAACTGTTTTGACTTCAAAATTGACTTCAAATGAAGTCAATAAACTAGATTATTTAATTCTGTGAACCAATTCTATGATCGCGGATAAAGAGAATGTAGAAGTGACGAACTAAGATTCTGAATTATTTTCTCAGTAACACAAGAAGTGAAACCCAAAAAGAAGTGGACTATAAATGAGGGGGTCAGCGCGAAAAGGAGTGCAAAAAAAAAGAAAAAAATCCGGAAAACTATGCAACAGTGATGTAATGTGCAAAGAAAAGTCACGTGTCTTACAATAGGAGAAGGTTGTGAGAGCACCAAAAATTTGATTTTGGTGCCAAAAGGTCGTATAATTTTTTTTTCACGCCATTCGCTTCGAGGATAATCAAAACGTATGTATCTCTTTCTATGTATAATAAATCAATAAAAATTAGAAGATTGAAAATTTAAGTATTGCCTATTTTTTCATTACGAGTTCCTAAGATAGTGGCAGAAACTCGTAAAACGCGTAGATGATTTGGAAAAATCGAATTTTCCAAAAGTTCGAAACAAAAATCTAGAAATAAAATCGGATTGTCGTTACCACAATTTTTTTTTAACAATTATTTTGTTCGAATTTTATTGAATAGCTGAGAAGCTGTGTCAAAAAAAAAGGTTGGCAGGCCACGACCTTCTGCTATCAGGTTTTCATTGTCGTGAGTTGTGATTTTTTACAGATTTTTATTGATACGAAACGCAGAAAGCCGTATAATAGACTTACGACGTTCTCGTTTTTAATGTCAAATTTTCAATTTCGACGTTTCTGGACGTACGTTCAGGTTTTTCACCTCAATAAATGTAAAAAATAATTATACGATCTTTTGACTCTGAAATTGCCAAAGGGTCGTATAGTGGCACTTACGTCCTTATGTCATTAGACACGAAAAGAGCTTCTGAGGACATTAGGGTTGCAATTTTTTTTTTATTGCAACGTTTTCTCATCATTATTCTCAACTGTACGATTACAAATCCATAGCAGCAATTAATATCGGAACATAAATAGTACAAAGAACGCAAGAAATAATGTATCTTTATTGTTTTTGTCAAAAGATGATAATATTAATTGTGTGGAAAAATTATGCGTCCACCTTTCGTCATGCCTTCATTATTAATTGTATTATATTGTTCATACTTTTTTTTATCCATGCAATGAAGAATTATTACGCTGTTTACTGTATTGTCGCTATTTTTTCTCATAGTACCCCGCAGGTATCTATTGTCATTTCATTCACTACAATTGTATCTATCGATAATTTTTTTTCTGTATGCCGCATGCGACATATTTGATAAATTTGTATCAGCCTTCGTGATACTAATCGTAATTACTTTCAATAAACAAAAAAGAATATGAATCACATAAAGAGTTTAGTTTTTATCCAAAAAACTAGTCAAGCTTTGAATTTCTTGATGTTTTACATTTTTGAAACCCCATACGAAAGAGAAGAAAAAAAAACGAACTTTCTGTGAAAAGAGGGTAACTCCTCGAAGTTGTAACTTTTGTACCCTTTTTGCACTCGCTCCTTCAATTAATTTTAAGTGAACACTGATAATGAGTAACGAATGCTCATCTCGAAGATATTCTTCATTCAAATTCGAGTGTAATTTTTTCTCTGACATGGATAAAAATCATTCAACAAATTTTCTCTTGAAGAATATAAGGTTCGATTTGATGATTTGAATTTTCATGCTGTGATTACTTATGACTCGTTGTATCAAGATTTTACAAGTTGAATCGTACGATTATCGAGACATAATTTCATCATAACGTTTAATTATTTATCAGATGAACTTTGTCTGTACGGATAGCGAGCGAAATGAAAAAATAAAACAAACGTTAAGAATGATTAAGTGATTTCTAACCTATCTGCAAAGATTGTATACATAACAAAGTTTCATACATATAGAACCGGAGCCGTTGTACTGAAAAGTCATGTAGGAATGTTAACAGCAGCCCATACAGAAAAGTCTATCACGGCTGCCCTAAAAAAAAATGCCTCAGAAAGGGGCAAGTATAATTTATCAATTCTGAGGACGTTGCTTTTCAGATACTTTTATAGTGAGCAATAATTTTAAATTTTCATCACCACGTCTTGAGAAAAACTATTGTAGACTAGTAATATCTCGTCTTTTCAATAATGTCTCAACAAGAAATTCTTGATTATTGTAATAATAAATGAAAAAAAAAAGAAAGATGATAAACTGTACTGTAATCACTCACCTTTATTGTAATTGCGATACTTTGACTGTTCGTAATACGATGAAAATAGGCTCAGAAAAAAACGGATTTGAAAGAGATTATTTTATTTTTTGATAGGTGTATCATACGAAAGATTCTTGAGTATCCTTCAATTTTTAATAATTTGATTATTGGCCGTTCACATAACCCCGCACACAGTGATTTTTCACGAATACAGTTACGGTCACAATGATTATTCACAAATGATTAATTTCTCGCGAAATATATTGATTTCGCGTTTATTTTTTCCAAACCATCGACTATGTATTCCTTCCTCTCTTTTAATTCACCTGAATTTTTCTACTTCGTAGATTCGAGGGTTCCACGTAATTATTTTGATGTCAATTAAAACCTGCAGGCGAACGTATATGTAAACTGCACAGAGCAACCTAGTTCAGTGAACGGGATATGAGACTGCAAGAAGATTTATGTACTAGTCGAACAAACATATGCAGGAAGTAGAATTAAAATTATCTTGTAACGAAGCAGTCGTACAATGCAGTGGAAATGAGATAGCTGACATCAACGAGCTTGGGATGATACATTCTTGATCATACTATTCGATCAAATCGATATTATAAAATGTGACGATTGATTGAAATTGAGGCGTTTGTGTGTTCTATAAAGAGTTTAGTTCATATAATTATCATTCACCTTCTCAATTCGGTTATTTCATTCGATCAAATTAATCTCAATCATTTTTTGAAGTCCGGGGCGCGACGTTGCCAAATTTCCGAAAACGTCCTCAGAGATTTTTATTCCCTGGAGAAATATGACCGAATTTCGATTCCGAATGAATGGCCGCGACCACCAGTTGACTAGGTGTTCAGAATTTCGTGCGGAATTCCGCTATCATCTTCTTTTTCGCTTAAAGCTTGGATATCAGTGGAAATAAGTGACGCGAATACTCGGTTGGTAAAGACTGACTATAGCATGCTCTCAAGGGAAAAATAGTGGTACGTGAACACCAGGTGTTTCCCAATAAACGTCGCAGTACGTTGGGTTGCCTATCGTTCACCGCATGGTTCGTATAATGTACGGTCGCTCGGCGCTAGGGGGACACGAAAACCGGGAATGACCCGTATGGACACTTCCCGATTGGAAACTAAATTTTTCGGACACAAGCCTATTTCGGACACGTCGTGATTGGACACGAGATTTTTCGGACACGAGCTTTTTTCGATGGTAGCACGTCCAAACATCCGGATACTGCATTGCGTCAACAAAAAAACGCCCGGGGTCATGGTCACAATCACCCCGGGACAGCTTGGGGGCATTTTGGAAGTGTAACAATCACCCCGAGGGAGCTTGGGCGGATATTGGAAGTGTAACAATCACCCAGGGGAGCTTGGGCGCATTTCGGAAGTGTAACAATCACCCCGGGGGAGCTTGGCCGCATTTTGGGAGTGTTACAATCACCCGAAAATGTTACAAGTGTTACAATCACTGATCCGGAGCACGCTACACCTTTTCTTCATCGTGAAATGACGAAATTCCTGCCCTCCAACGGTAAAGCGCGACGGAAGAGGGTCATGTTCACCCAGAAAACTATTCGGGGGGCAGAGATTCCTTCATTCTGGGAACGCTGCACCACTTCTTTATCTTGAAGTGAGGAAATTCCTGCCCCCAACGGTAAAGCGCGACAAAAGAGGTTCATATGTTAACTCAAACGGTATTCCGTCACCTTCGTGGACAGCTTAGAAGAATTAGTTAGGCTAGCCACTAATCTATGTACTACGCATTACCCATGTGTACTATACATAGACCGTGTTCTGTAATTTGGGAGAACAACACTTTTTCTGCAGCAGGGGATTCGCGAGAAGAGTATTATCGAATAATTTAAAGTTTTTCATCGATAGTATGGGCCATTATCAAAAGAGATTGAAATTATCGAAATATTTATATATTCAAGACAGTTGCTTAAATTGTAATACAAATATGCGTATTCCTTCACGTATACCTCCCTCTATTTGAGCGTGCAAACCTTGGTGGGACCGAAAAAAACCTATAGAAAAATCAAATTTTATTTTTATTTTGAATTCTTCGAGTAAAAATTCCCTCGGCCCAGGTTTGAATTTTGTCGCGTAGTTGTCATGCGCAGTTCCTGACTTCTGTTGCGCGGTACGAACTGCGCATCTCAGAGCTGCCACACAAAAGTATTAAACGACAGTTGATGAGGACCGTAGTGTGGACTTCAACTGACATCAAAGTGACTCTTCATGCCTTTGCCGCAAAAAATATCGTATGGGGCGCGTCCGTAATGTAACTTTTCGGCGAGGTTATGTTTTTAGTACTCTCCGTTGGCTTTACGTTAGGCTCGCCGGGTAAAACCAACGGCTCGTACGAAAAACATAACCTCGCCCGACAACAGTTACTTTACGGACATGCCGCATAATATACTATTTTACGGCACAGGCATTAAAAAGTCACTTTTTACTGAAAACATAACCTTGCCGAATAAACAGTTACTTTCTGCGTATGCCACATCAATATCTATTTTTCCCCCGTTGAAAGGATCGAGAAAAACTAAAACAATTAATTTTTATGTAATCAGACGGCTCGAAACTCATTTACGAACATTGCTGGCAGTGCCACATGCATTCAATAATAATGCTGTGTTGAAAACCAAATGATTTTGCTGAAAAACCAGCGTTGAATTGGCCATATATGTCACGAGCGGTGCGACAGAAGGACGCTCGGAGCAAGGCCGGGTTTCCCTCGCTGTGCCGAGGGTTAGGCTCAAGAGGAAAGCTGGCACAGTTGAATTTTCGTTGAAAGCTAATCCTAATCTTCAATTTCTGTTAAGGTTTTTTTTGGCCTCCGTGAAAAGGTAGTTAACTGTTTTTTTTAACCCCTTCTAATTAACTGTGCCGGGGTTAGGGGCAGATATGGGGGTGGCACAGTGATTATTCCCGACAGTGTTTGTTGCTAAAAATCATCTGAAACAGGTTTTTTGTGGCCGCCTCAAAGTGGTAGACATTACAAAAACAAAGCAAGAATTTTCATTAATTACGGCTAATCGGCTCAGGCTTCAACCCGGCACAGTTGCGATTCCATATCGGGCGGGTCACACTGAATTACGTCATATCATTTTGAAACGGCCTCCCGTTCGTGGTATACCTAGTGTCGTGGGCTCTCCTACTAACCCATCCGGACTTGATTCAATGTAATCGTTGAACACGGAATATTTTTATGGATTATCGTTAACAACCCTCCCCCTCCATCGTTTGGAGTTCTATCTTTTCTAATCTAATATAATTGAAGTTCCGAAAAGAAAGGAAGTACTTTGCCCCACCCACGAGTCTAGTTTCCGAAAGACACAGAATATCACAGTTACCGAGAAGGTTCCTAATTTCGTGAATTCTTTTACGCATACCATTAATATATATATTTTTTTTTTTTCTCTCTCAGGTATGCGGCCTTGCGCCGATGTCCCTAACCATTAATATTCCTAGTTATGATCTCCATGGTTTGAGGATATCCTTTAACTATTATTATTCATTATTATGTATATACTTCTATAAACGTTTTGTCTTCACTATTTCCATTTTCCACCGAAAAAGATGCCCAAACAATGCCCAGGAACGGGTTCGCCTCGAGCTTAGATTTTAGAATGATGCGCCTCACGTCGGTGAATATATTATGAGTGGCGCGCTTTTACTCGCGAGAGTGCAGCTAGAGCATTCAGCGCCGCTCTCACCTCTAGCGGCAAGCGTATAGACTACTACGCACGAGTTACATCAAATCTCAAACCCTCATGTAAAATTTGTTAAATGTTAATAAATCTGTATTCGAGGAGACATGGTTTGATTTTTGTCTCAACCGAATGCTTTATTTATTAGGAATACTACGAAATTTCCACAGTAGTTGAAACAACATGTATGTTTACTTCAAGTTAAGATATTCTTTAACAGCTAACGAATATTTCGCGAAATTTTCATATAAATGCGTTTATTTGGTATAAAAAAACTCTTTTCTCAGTGGAGTTTCTTTCCCCTCAGCATGAATATTATTGTGTTGATTGAATGATACTTAGAAAACTAGGATATTGATTTGAGCTTGATTGTCAGTATGACAATAGTTTATCTAGTTAATTAAGAGGAATCTTTCATGTGAACACTTCTGTACTGCAAGAAACAAATTACGCCAAGGCTGGTCTAAGCACACACCGTTCCTTTCTCATGAATGAAGATGGGTGACGTGATTTGTAGTTCTGTAGATTCTCATTTGATTGTAGAAATGAAAGATCGTTAAAAGTTTTCAGTTGCATTCTACGTTGACACAGGTGGATTTAGGGCTCTTTCCACCTTAGAGTATGAAATTTTTTTTCGTCGGAAAGAGATTTTTCAAAACACATAATGTATTTGGGCAATTTTCACAACTGTGCAATTTGCATGCCTGCAGCTAGTCTCTCCTTATAGATACATGAAATATATGTTTTTTCTTTCTAACTTAATCCATATGTTGCTTTTGAGTAAGCCGGAATTATATATTTCAGAAATGCGTAAATCAAACGATATTGAAAAAAAGAACTACGCAGATTCAAGTTCTGGTAATTGTAGATTGACGTAGACCTCTGCGTACGTATCAATTGATGTATTGAAAAATCCAAGATCGTACCAAAACGTCGAGCTCACAAGGGGCCAAGTACATTGACTCAGATGCGACTAAATCAACGGTAAAGTCAAACGATAAATTATTCATGTTTGATTTAGTCACATCTGAGTAAATGTACTATTCGGCTCTTTGTGAGTTCAACGTTTTAATACAACGGCAAGAAGCAAAAGCAAAGAATCAAAAGTACGTAAGATTAGAGTTTTACGATTCAGTCGAGATGTCGCCCTATGGGCAAATCCGCCTCGGTACACTGATGATAAATCAGTGGCAGAGAGCAGCTCTCGATTGCATATCTGACCGGATTTGAAAAGATGTGTAGTAATGAGATATGAACGGATCCGGGCAAAAATGACAAGCTCAAATAATATTTCGTTAGACATGATCCGATATGACAGATTCATATCCAACCAGATCTCAGGGGATTGGGAAATTTTTTCCATGTAGCAGCATGCTTGTGAACTAATTTCTGAAAATTTCAAGATTTTACAGACAAATTTAGGCCCATAGTAAAATAGTGATTGCAAACGCAGGAAAACCCCATGTATTTTAAATGGAAAACTTCAACCCCCGTGGTCAAGGGTTAAACTTTTTTTTTTAATCTGAAAAAATTACAGCGTTACTTTTTACGTATTTCGAACCGATTTAGGGGGCGAAAAGGAAAATTAATTGTGACCCCAAATAACGACCACCCTAGTGTAGTATATAATACTTCAGTTTATAAATATTTTGTTTGACGGTTGTAACGATCTAATGTGTAATAATCTAAATAGTGTGAATAAATGTTAGATAAACGTTTGTTCATGAAGTCGTCATTTACTGTCACACTTATGACAGTTTGAGAGCGTATACGAGCGGCCATCTGTTCAGATATGGCGCTGACTGACAATGAGATGAAACGTCCCATTCAGTTTCGTCTGGACGGGTGGAGAATCAACGTCGGACAAATAAGGTGTCTTCTGTCTGCTTTCGTTCCTACCTTCTGCACGAAATTGAATCTGAAAATAACCTGAGTCAAAATTTGAAGAACCGCGAGATGGCAGTGGAAAATAATGGCAGAAGTAAAGACGATCACCGGAATTCAATATCCTCAAAGGCTGACGAAATCCAGAACCGAAAAACTAAAGAAGATTATGTATCTACAAAAAAATTGTCGAACTCGGTGCCGGATATTCGACTCTTCAACAGACGGTGGCTCCAGCTTGTTTTATACGTTATTTGTAGTATGACAAACTATATGCAGTGGTTCCAGTACACGGTATGCAGCGACATCATGCAAAAGTAAGATAATTGTGTACAGTGTGACTGCGGACATTAGAAAAGTCTTGAAAATGTGATTTTTTTTCTAGGTATTGGGACGTTTCTTTGTTGGCAATTCAATGGACCAGCACAATTTTCCAGGTGGTATTTGTGCTCGGTGTATTTCCATCGACTTATCTGATGGGGCGAATGGGTCTTCGATGGACTATCCTGATCGGTGCCAGTGGAACTTGCATCGGAGCTTGGATCAAAGTATTTTCCGTATCTCCGGACCTCTTCACAGTTTCATTCATCGGACAAACTGTAGTTGCAATTGCGCAAATATTCTACACTACAGTTCCTGGGTGGTTAGCCGCGTGCTGGTTTGGCCAAAAAGAAGTTGCTATGGCCACAATAATCGCGTTCTACGGCGTGAGTGTCGGAGCGTCCATCAGCTTCGTTGTGACGACCCGCTCAGTGAGAAATCACGCTGACATCGCAGATATCGGTGACGATTTGCACCAGTATTTTATTATCATGGCGGTCTCATGTACCATCGTTCTCGTTCTTGTGTTGCTGCGTAAGATTCGATGTCGTAAAATCTGTTGAAGATATTTTGGTGTTTGTTCCAAATTCGTTTCCTTCGCAGTATTTCAGGACCAACCTTCTCTGCCGCCGAGTATCACAAAGGCGCTTCAAAAAGCGAATCACGAGACTAGAAGTACCGAAGGGTTCTGGCCTGCAGTGAAACGTATTCTTACTAACAGGCGCTTCATCGTGATCTGGAACTCTTACGGCGCTATCATCTGCATTTATGGAACAATGAATACTGTTTTGAATTCATTGTACTTGGCACGTTTCAAGGTGAGTGCCTGAATCACTGATCTCTTAGAATCGTCTCACTATGCCGAAATCAAACCCTATTGCAGGACACTGAAGTTGAAGTCGGGAATCTAGGTGTTTTAGCGGTCGTCACTGGCGCCATCAGCGCGACATTCTTTGCTCGTATTGTCGACAAGACGAAAAAGTTCCGGTGAGTATAAGAGATACGCCAGTAAAATGTTGATCAAAAGTATGTAAAATAATTGTGTAAAATGATTACAGATTGATCACCAATTTCGTCTGCATTTCCACTCTACTCTTTCAAATCATGTTAGCCATCAGCATGATCATGGAGGTGAAATGGTTGGTGTTTGTTAGCGGCGGGCTATGGGGGTAATTAGAACGACCAAACAATGATAACATTAACGATGAGCCGAAAAACTTCGAGGTTAATAATCGCCCTTGCTAATTTAGGGCGTTCCTGTACAGCTACGCGCTCCTGGGTGTTGAATTGATCGTCGAAGCGACGTATCCAGAGCCTGAACAGGTCGTCATAGGAATTTTCAGCATCGCTACTCCAATTTATGGAACTGTGGTGAACCTGATTACCGGAAGGATGATAGACGTGTACGGCGACGTAGCTGGACACGCGTGTATGATCGTTACTGTAGCTTTTGGAACGATATTGGCGACCTCGACTAAATTGGATCTTCGTCGGTTGATGGCTGCTAGAGTCGCCGGATACAGCGACGTCAAGCTTCAGGTATTGAAGCCTGAGAAAAATGAGAGTATCAAGTCTTGAAAACGAAAACGAAGCGGGCAAAAAAAGGACCGTATAGCAGATGAGGGTCCTGATGTCTTCACTTATGTAAGTTCAAAAGTGAACACCGAAGACATGATTAGGAAAATTCATGAACACAAACAATCATGATTGATGAGAATGATTTGTGTCCAACGCCATTTGCTTTTTGTTTCCAACGGTATCAAGACAGTGATAAGGCCTTTAAATGAGGAGATTTTATGTATACAGGGTGTTTATGTTAACTCTGGCCATACTTCTAGGGTGTGTAGAGGCTACCTAGACGAGCATTTTGAGGTATTATACCCATGGTCGGAAGCTCATCCTAACGGCTGTGGAGGACTTTGAAGGATATGGTTCCGCGCCCTTCTTCGTAGTGTACATATTGAATCAGATGTGATCACTTTCGACCCAATGATTCATTCATTGATTTGTTATTTTTCTGGTTGTTTATTGTTTTCTCCAAAGTTTATCGTCCCGTTAATCCTGCACAAGAACTTTGTGAATTAAACGTTGGGTTGAAAGTGATCACATCTGATCCAATACACTACGAACAAGGGCGCGGTACCACATCCTTTAAAGCCCTCCACAGCCGTTAGGATAAGTTTCCGACCACGGGTATCATAGCTCGAAATTCTTGTCTGGGTAGCCCCTACACACCCTAGAAGTAGCTAGTCCGAGCGGGCAAGTTAAAAAAAAAATGAATATTCAATGAACTTAGATGTTGCGCCTCACGCAGCATGATGAATAATTTTTAATTTATGAATCCGTCAGTATATTAATTGATTCACACAATGGGATTTGGTGCTGTTGAACGTCCTATACAGGCCCGTATTGATTAAACAAATTATAGTATGGCTATGATATAATTAAACTAAAGGAAAGGTAATTTAAAAATACTCTGATTAATAATTCTCTGTTCTCTGAAACTCTATTTGACACAAATTCTCTAATTCCTTCAACCTCTCACACATATTATTTCAATCTTGTAATGATTCTAATTCATCAATTATTATTAACATACAATAAACATGAAGTGGAAATGAAATGGTTTTTGTAACGAGCGTTGAGACTTAGCTTTCGTTGGTAAATGAAGGAATGAGCCACAGGTGTAGGTGTATTAAATGTACTGCGATGCAAATGTACGTTTGATGTTACGTACAGGCGGGCTGTTGCAGTTCGAACAAGGCGCTCGCACCAAGATTAACATTGATGGTAATGTTTTTGAGTCTCAGTACAGTCAACACGTCACTTGTAGTTTATAAGAAAGGTGAAAAGGTGTTCAGCGCTGAGAGTAAAAGCACTGGTTCTAAAGAGATAATGAACTAATAAAATTGATAAATCAAATTTAACGATTATTTTGTTCACCTTAAATTATATTCACATATACTAGAGAGATTTGAAAGGGGCAGCAGAACCCCATGGGTCCAAGTACTGACCGTTTGTGACACTAGCCTAGCCTAGTTATCGGGGAGTTATACGTGCCGTTTAGCCAGTCAAGGAGGTGATAAATAACTAAAAGAAATATAATATTTGAAGGAATTTGATACACGCCTAATACACACCACCCTCCTTACACCTGTAAGCGCCTACATGCAGGCAGCCGAACATACACGTAGCCTCGACCCGCCCTCGGAAGCCGACGGCGGCTTACCGAACTACACCGCGAACGCTCCGCCAATACCAGGGACTCCCGCCCGGAACCCGTGTTTGCCCGCCTAAAGCGTACGCACCGCGCTTGAGCAGGCTCTCCCCCACCAGCCGCCGGTGGGGTATAAAACACCGCGCTCAGCCCAGAGCAAGTCACTTCTTTCAGCCCAGCGCTCCTGACAACATCTCCAGTCTGAATAAACCAGCAGATACCCAACAACTACTGCGTTCTTCACAACCGTGATCGCCAACTCCATTCCCTCTTTCTCCACAGTAGGGATGGGCGATACAGCTCTAAAGTATCGATACAGCGTAGCAATACGTATCGGACGCTAAAGTATCGATACATCCAATATTTGGCTGGAATTGTATCGATACTACCAATATCGATGAGTATTATAGCAATTTTCCCAAACTATGCCAGTATCACTGAAATTATACTCTTTCTCTTTATAAATAATAATTTGAGGTCAACATTTTCAAATCATTTACACACTGTGTTTTTTTTATTCCAATAATTTGGTATTTATTATAATTTTTATTTTTATTTTTATTATAATTTATTTATTTGGTATAATTTGTATCGAATACCAATATTGGCCGCCGTGTATCGATACTCTAAAATATCGTTACGCAAAGTATCGATACAAAATAACGATATTTTCGGCCAAAAGTATCGATACCGAGAGTATCGATACTGTATCGCCCATCCCTACTCCACAGCAAAACAGGGAACCGCTGATCACTAGAGGGGCCACTCATGAGGAAGCCCCAAACCATAATGTATCAAATTTAGAAAAGAAATGACGCCCTAACGGACCGTATGAAATACCGCTCGGGTATAAACTCAAGTGCGGGTGAAAATGGGGTAAAAATGAAAAATGAATTTAGGTCCGATTTAGCTGAAGTACGATCGTAACAATACTGAATAAGCGGAATGTCAAATTCTAACGCAATTTGGTTTTCTAATTCAATACCATAGTTCGGTTCAAGGTGGTGCTACACAGGTTTTTCTTCTGTGTTCGGAAAAATAGACTATGATATTCATTCTAAAAGCCCTCCTTCCCCTGCCCTTAAAAAAAACTGAGTTCAAAGCACGTGGCAGCAATCTGTCGATTCCATATGTCTTGAAATGAAAATGTCAACCTTCCACGACTAAAATATATGCGTAGGGGACCTGCAAAAGGTTTGTGAAAAAAAGGAACATCTGGTATTCCCTCTTAATCCAATTTCATTTTCAACGACTGATTCACTCGATTTGTGCAAAACCTGAAATTGAAAAAAATCGACTGTTACTCGTGTTCAAATATGTTTCGAATTGAATATACTTTGTTCATCCAGACAGGTGGAGAGAGAGACAAGCACACAAACGATGGCCTCCTACATCAGATGACAATTTGTAGAAGTCTGTTGTAATATACTGACGATGAGTTTGACGTAATGGTATTTTGATAATTTTACACACCATACGAGCAGGTATATTTGCACTTCTATAAATATCCAAAAAACAATCGAGAGAATTCCTGGAGTGCCCCGGCAATTGATACAACTTCTTGTTCAGTCTTTTCCGGGTGCCGAAAGAATGAGTAACCATGGAATTCCAGAAAATCAATTATTGGCTCATTTCCTTTTCTATTGTTTAGAGTCCTGACTCTTACTTGCGACGAAGATTTTATGGAAATTCTAAAAATTAATCGAGGTATTACGACTTTAACGACCCAGGTCAGAGCGTCGCTCCGCAGTGTGAAATACCGACTGTTACCGGCGAAAATAGGATGAATCCCCTATTATCATTGGTTTGAGAGAACCGACCCGAGCACACCCTTTCTTTTACCGTCCGCGCAAGAAGACCCTTTACCGAATTTTCGTTAACGTTTTGTTCTTGATAATCCCCGTTTCGATATTGACATTGATCGTGTTTCTTTGACTGGCACCATGTACATGGAAAAGACATACGCAAGCTAAGGTCTCGTTATGGTCTGAGTTGACTTAGAAGAACTGACATTACTTCTAAATTTCTTCGAGATTCGATTCAATATAAATAATGCAGGAAAAAAGTAAGATACGATAGTTATTGACGCCTTCAATCGTGATAATAAAATATCCGCGTTTGAAACTCCTAGTTGGTGACTTTTTTCATTCAGCCACGAATGTTCCATCTCCATGCTTAATGCTTCTTGCAGTAAAGTTACGAACCAAAGAATAGACGGAGAATTGATGGCGGAAGTTATGCCTTCAGAACACACGATAACGGATAATGCTTTCGAGTCTGAAGAGGTCGGATCTCCCACAGAATTGATTGGAGTCACTTTGTGACGCCTGTTTTCGTTCCGGCAAATGGCACTTTATACCACTAACAATAAGTTCAAAGTTGCGGTATAAAGTCTTTATACCACAGGTTACCCCCTCTCTACTACCTTTTACAGCAGCTCCTATAAGCAGTTCGTGCGGAACTCAACTGGCGTCAAAGTGACTATTAATGCCTTTTCCGTAAAAAATATTGTATGGGGCACGCGCAGAAAGTAACTGTTCAGCAAGGATATGTTTTTAGTACACTTGCTTTACAAGGCTCGCCAGGTAAAACCAACGGCTCGTACGAAAAACATAACCTTGCCGAATAAACAGTTACTTTCGGCGCATGCCACATAAATATCTATTTAACGTCTGTCTACGTATACAGCTAAAATGATACGTATACTATATACACATGTGTACGCGATGTATACAATCGAGACGTATTTTCTATACGAAGTATATACGTATAACACTTGTATGACAATCATAAAACTTTTATTATAGGTATGTACCATCAGCGTATATAATTGGTGATTATTTTGATGTTTTGAAAAACCTAGCTTATACGCATTATGTACGTATCTTTGACGTCACGCAAAACAACGCTGTTTGAATGTTTAATGTACATACGGAAGACGTATCACTTAGGTTGCCGAATTAGATCTTCAAGACACCTTCGATTTACGTACGATATATATCGAATAAAAGTGAGATCTTCGTATTGATAACAACGTAGGCGACACGAAAAGTAACAGTGTTTCGCATACGTTGATACGTATCGCATCGTGACATTGACGACTTATAAATTTTCTTGATCCTAACATTTAATATAAACGTGGATGCGACATATTTTTACAGTAAGCCGAAATGCACCTAGCTACCGCTTTTCTGCCATACGTACGTTATACGTACAGCAGATGTGTGTATCTCGGCGTTGGGCACAATACAGCACACGGTTTGCAAACCCACCTGATTTCGACGATTCGTATACGTAAATCAGACGTAATAAGTTAGTATACTGAATCGCAATTATAGCTACTTCTTTCCCGGCATACGTATATTATATGTATGTACATACATACAGCAGATGTGTTTATCTTGGCGTCGGGCACAACCGAAGGAATATGTGAGCCATACGTAGAACAGAACACAGTTTGCAGACTCGAATGATTTCGACGTTTCGTATACGTCAACCAGACCTATTAGTTCAGTTTGCAGAATCGCCTGATTTCTACATTTCGTATACGTAAACCACACTGTTAAAAATGATTGTGAATTTACGACACATTTACTACACAAAAGTGGTGCAAAATTACAATTTTGGCGTGGCAAATTAAATTACTAAGCTTTTCCTCTGACTTTACAATTAAATTTTGGATTTTACGAAACTTGAATGGGAAACCACGAAACCGTGTTTTGAATTTGCTAAATTGTATAGTAAATGTATTGTACATTCAAAATTTACAGCACAGTATTTTGAATTCGATGAATATTCTACTAAATTTACCAAACCCTCGTCTAAGAAAATTAAATTACACTGTGTGAAAATGAAAAATATTGTGTATCAAACACAATTACTATACACGTCTACCAATTTTGATATATTTTATTTCGAAATTGTATTGCGCATTCTAAATTTACAGCGCAGTATTTTGAATTTGCCGAATAATCTGGTAAAGTTACCAAACCCTCGTCTTAGGAAATTCAATTACACTTCGTGGAAATAAAAAATATAGTGAATCAAACGGAATTACTACACACGTCTATCAATTTTACTATATTCGATTTCGAAATTCCCAAAAGTGAATTCGAATTTGACGCAAGTGATTTTTAATTTTGTGATCGAATTTCGAACTTTACTCAACTTAATTCTGAAATCGCCCCAACGTATTTTGATATTACCGGATGATTTAATAACCGTAGCATTTTTTAAATATTCCGAATGGCTATTTGCATCTTCTGGATTTTTTTTTTCAATTTGCACGAATCAGTAATGTGTCAAATGTATGCAAATTCGTAAGATTATTAGTATCAATATTAATTTCAAGAAATGAATAGGGAATTTTTAATTTTACTAATTTTGCGTAGTAATTGAATGCATCTGGGGTTGAGCTAACAATTGATAAGAAACTACTTAATATATTACTGTGATAATGTTTTATCAACTGTGTTTCACCATCGATTGTATATCTGTCACATGGAGTCGAGCGCTGTCATGAGTTAGTTTGGCGTAGTAGGTAGGGCGTGCGACTCATAATCCGAGCGAGCGAGCGAACACGGTTCGAATCCCGGTTAGGACAAACAACACAGCGGTGTTTTTCGGACAAAAATTGAACAATCAAACGAACTTACCTAAGTGAAGTTCGATTGTAATT
>JAFFZH010013124.1:0-29649 GCA_018420115.1 Euura saliciscinereae
GACAAACTTATTCTTCTGTTCCAGCTCCTGTTCTAATTTTAGACGCAGAAGATTCAGCAATTAACGTCTACAGAAGTTTTTGTGAGGTTATGCGAGGTTAACTGTCAACTACCCTGGTGGAAATAATTTCTACGCCAAAGTACGAAAATTTCTACGATTTTCTACAGAATATTTTTACAATTTTCTACGCCACTTCCTACGAATTTCTATGAACATTTTTACTATTTTCTATGTCGTTGTAGGGCAATTGGAACACTGTCGTAGTTTTGGCGTAGAAGTTTTCGTACTTATTCTCGAAAATTTTCGTTGTTTTGTATAGAATATCGTACCATTTTATAGACTCTCGTATTTTCAATTTCGTAGTTTGTGCGTAGAAATTTTCGTAGAATGTAGTACTTCTCGGAGATTTTCGTAGGTTTTCTCATAGATATTTGTAGAAGCTAATTTTAGGATTTACCTGGATCCCACCCCTACCTTAATTCATTTGACGTTGCTATATCGTTTATTAGACCTACTCTGATAAAATTGCTAGTAAATATATATCTAAAAATTTGATTTAAAAAAAAAAAAAAAAATTGCCGTCAGTGGGGGATTCGAACCCAGCCCACGCCTCCGGGCCACCCATCCAAGTACTATCCGCGTCCAAACGTGCTTAACCTCGTTGATCTCCAGTGTTACGGTCTTCAGGTCCCTCCGATTCCTATATAATATTTTTAATATTTTCTGGCAATATAGCGACTGACATGCATGGAACTTGAAAACTTTTTCGTGTTAGTCAAGCTTCATATTCTAGCAGCTTTCCGATGAAAATTATACATGATCGTAATTTGACGTGGAAGACCGTACTGTTACACGGACATGTTGAATAAGCTTGATAAATTTTTTTTCGCTATCAGACTTTTCACTTCTGTAGTAGAAAGATGTAAACTAACAGAAATTTTCGGAGAATACTAACGATTCTCCACGAAAGAATATTTAGCCTCCTTCCATTTGTAGATTTTTGAAAATTGCCGTGGTTATTCGCGGAACTGATATTCCGTTGCTTGAAGAAAGTACATTTTCTAAAATTCTCATGAAAATTTGTAGTTTTCTACTGCTAAATCGTAGTCTCCAAACAATAGAATATCAGTTCTACGAATATCTATACGAAGATCGACAATCGACGTAAAGCTGAATAATTTTTCGTAGTCTCGGCGAACGAGATCCGTAGTTTTCTACGACGGTTTACGGAAAACTATTTCCACCCAAACTAGGGATACGATTGTGTTGTGTGGGCAGTAGAAATTCGTAGTTTTTTACAATCATTCACGACAAACAATTTTCGGAAAAAATTTGTGAAAATGTTCGTCAATATTCGTAGGGATTCGTAGATTTTTTCCACATATTACGATAACCTAAGATACTTTTTTTCGGTTGTAGATTTCCATCTTTATTCGTAACAAATAGTAGATTTCATTTTTTCACTTTCATCAATATTCGTAGAAAGTCCTTAATTTTGTCGTAGAAATTTTTTTTTTTTTATTATGACAATGTTTCAACTGTTCAAAATTATGAATAATCCAAATTTCTCTTGAAAATGTACGCAATTCCACGTGATTTTATGTTGGTGATGTTAGAAAAAAAAACTGAAATGTGATTCAGCCATAACTCATACTCATAGCTATATAATCAGAATTTCTGGTAAAATTCTACTCAAGTCTACGACAAGTAGAACAAGTCAAGTATTCAATGAAATTCTACAAGCTCAGGTTTTATTATTTTGAATACAATTTATTTCTAAATAATTCATGGAAAATTATGAATAATTATCAGATTTTGTCATAGGATTCTACAAAATTGTACGACATTCTATGAGACTACGAGCTTGGGTTTTGTTATTTTGAATTGAATATTTTTATTTTTATGACTGCTTGAAAATTTGGAAATAATTGGAGTTCGTTGCAGAACGTTACGAAATTGTACAACATGCTATGATATTCTACGAGCTTGAATTTTTTCATTCTGAATTAAATATTTTTTGTTCACACTTGTTCATATTTCTTGAAAAATCGGGGATAATTAGAGTCTCTTGTAGAATGGTACGCAATTTTACAACGTTCTACGAAATTTGATGAGCCGAAATTCTATGATTGTTTATTATTTTCTAATCATTCCAACATTGTAGATGATTACAGTTTATTGTAGAATCCTACAAGATTCCAGAAAATCCTAAGTTCTTAGAAACAAATACAAAAAATGTGCTTCGTAGGAGTTGTATATTTCGTTTCGATTTCTTGGAATACATATAATAGATTTTTATAGTTTTTCATAGAATCTCACGCGAATATAGGCAACAAACAGTTGACGTTCGTTCGAGTCATAAATGTCATTACTTGGTCCGTACTTTTTCGTGGATATTGGTGAAATTCACGTAGATTCTACGAATATCTACGAAAATCGACGCAAAATAAAAGGTGGTGTCGAAAATGGAAGATATTCTCAAGAAAAAAGACGTTGATTTTCATAATTTGTCCTAGAAGTTTGTAGTTTTGTACGAAGTTTACGAAAGTACACGCCTGAAGAAATTCTACCTCATCGTGCCGTAGATTTCATTTATTGAAATATACAACTATAGATTTTCGTGGTTTTTCGTCAAAAGTTGTACTTCAGAAAGATGTAGTTAATTTGCATTCGTTAACTAAAATCATTTGTCATTAAAATCGTAAAGTCGCATTAAGTTTCTTCGAAAAACGTACTTTTTTATGAAAGTCTATGACATTCTACGAAAATCGAAAAATGCCCATGATCGACTTATAATTTTCTGAAAGTTGTTCATTAAGAATTGTAAATTTTGGTACTTGATTGTAGAAATCCGTATTTTTCTACGAAAAAACTACCTCTTTCCTGCGATTTTCTACCGATTTCTACGACTATCGGATTTTTTTAACTATTTTTGACATTGTTCAACTAATTTCTGCGATTTCCTACATTTTTTTATTTTCTCGTACTTCGGCGTAGAAATTATTTCCACCAGGGTAGTGATGGGCGATGTTTGCCGATTAATCGAAACGTTCGATGTTTTTTTTTTAAATAATCGATTATTTTGAGCCGATGTTTTTGAGATTCGATTACTCGATGTTCGATGTTTTTCTCGAAACATCGACGCCATTTCGGGCGCCATTTTGGACGCCACTTGCAGTCTTGAGGACTTTCGCAGTTTCGCGAAAACGAGTGGAAACCGCCGTGAATGGTGTATTGGCGTGATACAAAATAAAAGACTGAAAATTATAGTTACAGTGAATAAAAGTATTTTATATAACGCGGGTATGATTCACGCGTTTTTCGATGGTAGTTTTCGGGACGGAAAGTGGCCGTTTCCATGACAGTGGGAGTGAGCTGCGAATGCGCGCGCACACAGTACAGAAAAGTATAACTTTGACTCCTGGGACTAGAAAAGTGACTGTCCTAGGAATGAAAAGTGGTGGTCATCGTACTCAGCGCGAGTCCGCTGACAGATTCTTCGACGGTTCGACCTAACCTCAAAACGCGTAGATCATACTCTTGTTATATAAAGTACGATGTGCAACAAAGAGGCAACGGTCTTTTCGCCTCGCGTATTTGCAATACTCGTCTTCGCCTCGCATGTACACTCGCCTTCGGCTCGCGTACACGCTTGTCTACGACTTGTATTGCAAACTTACGCTCGGCATGAAAAGACCGAGTTTGCCTCCTTGTTACACAATCTACTATTTAATATTTTTAGTTTTTGTCAAATTTTTCAAGTACTTTGACATCTATAGCTTCTAGCATCTTATAGCATCTAGCCTCTTAGCTGTAAATGAAAGCAGTATTATGCCCCCCCCCCCCCCCCCAAACATCGATGTTTCGATTCTTTTTTCAATAATCGATTAAAAACATCGATGTTTTAAAAACATCGATTATTAAAACAACTGAGAATATGTCGCTCTCACCCTGAAGTGAGTTGTGCTCGGTTCGACTTTCGTGTCGAGAAAGTTCGGTTTTCAACTTCGGCACGGATCGGTTCCTGGCTTCGGAAGAGATCGGTCCTTACCTATTGTATCGGAAAATTTCATTGCGTCTTTTCATTCAGAGTATTGAGTAAAAGGAATAATTCAACATCGAATAAATAAACACTAAGGACATACGTAACTGGAGGAACGAATATTTATTTAGAATTTTATTAACTCAGGGAACAAAGAAACAGGAATTATTGGCTGTGTCGCTCTTCGGCGACTAGACGCATGGCGTGTTCGATTTTGTTGCACTCTGCGCAGGTCTTCGTGTCTTCTTGGAGGGTGGTGAAGACAGGTTTTCGGCACCAAGAACAGAGTAATCCGTCGCCTACGAAAGCCCGGTGGATCATGGCTAAGCCTCGAAATTCCTCTTTAGGGATGCTAAAAAATGAATGATTTAGGGGACCAATAGGTTTAGCTGGTTGTCAAATAGAAATTTGGAAGGAAATCAATTTCTTCTTACCACGTGATGAAACAATTCCTACAATGAAATCCAGGCCACTTTTTCAATACAACCACTTCACCTTGGCCACATTTCACGCGGCTCCATTCTTCGTTGAACCATGTTCGTAGCTCTTCTGGTGTCTTGTTCTTGGCGAAGGAGAAATCCATCGCAGAAGTAAGGCTGGAGATGTTGAGGATGCCCCAGACAGCACAAACACATCTATACAATATGTATAAAATATATCGAAAATGATATTCAATATCAGTAGAATATTTGTATATCTTCAAATTACGTGCTTGAAATATTGTAGCAATATAGGTTTGGTCCTTTTTTAATTTGCAGCATATGTATTCTCGGGATATTGTACAAATATTTAAATAATATTTCACGAATGTCCTATACAGTAATGCAACGTTGCAGCAATACTGAAGCAATTTTGCAGTAATATTGTGTTGTCGTACTGTAATAATAATAGTACGAAAGCAAAAAAAAAAAAAAACTTGTTCTGACCGGGATTCGAACCGTGATCCCAACAACCGCCTCGTTCTACGAACCGCCCGCTCTACCCACTGCACCAAACTACTGATTGAACTAGATAGCAACTTTGGGTTATGTATCGTCAGAGCTTCATATTTACTGATTGATATTTAATCCGTCTGATCAAAGAAATGCCCACATTTACATCCATTGATATGATGTGTTATGGTTCGATTTAATTAATAATACACGACTAGCATTCAATTTCACGTATTTCACGTATTTTCATTAGATCAAATTTCCAAGTAAACTAAAAAGAATTGGAAATGAATTGAAAATGATTCATCGCCCCATCGTTCGATCCCGTTTTGCCCAGAAGTCGAATTGGGTATCGCACGCTTCTATTCTCGAATCCTTCCGAATTCTGTTCATCGAATTCGTTCGCGTCTCATATAATCGAACGAATGCGTCAATTTGTTTCAATTCGCAAATCGGAATTGAATACAAGACCTTGTTTATTCTCATAAACTGTTCACAGTTACGCTAGGTTATGAATTCCGATGAATTCCGAACCGGGAATTCGTCATAGAGGGTTCGCGAACCGAATGAATGCGACTATAAGGGAGTGAGCACCATCCGATTAGTCTTAATTCTGTTCTGGAAATTTAATGGGAAAATTTTAATTCGCGTGAATCAGTTCTTGATGTGAATTCGAAATAATTCCAATCGAAAAATACACCTTCCGTAATATCTATCCAAAGGAATTTCAGTGCACGAGTACAATAGGTTAATGTGTTTGAATTCGTAAATAAGAATTACATAGACAAGATTCGTATTCGTCTAATATTTTGATGGCCAGAAAAATAGAATAGTCAAATTAGTTGTCATGCGCAGTTCCTGACTTTTGTTGCGCGGTACGAAGTGTACGAACTGCACATCTCAGAGCTGCCACACAAGGACAAGAGTATTAAACGGCAGGTTGATGTGGAGGTCGAAGTGTAGACATAATCAAAGGATGAGAAGAAGAAGAAGAAGAGGTCGAAGTGTGGACCCCAACTGGCGTCAAAGTGACTCTTCATGCCTTTGGCCGAAAAAATATCGTATGGGGCGCGCCCGTGAAGTAACTGTTCGGCGAGGTTATGTTTCCAGTACTCTCCGTTGGTTTTACCTTATAGGCTCGCCTTCGGCTCGCCAGGTAAAACCTCGAACGAAAAACATAACCTCGCCCGAAAACAGTTATACACTTGTCATTCGAAATTCCGAATGGTATTCTAATTCTGGGATGCAATGGAATTGAATCGCTCAATTCTTGCAAATTCGTTCTAATCCGTATTTAATGGATGTTAATTTCTCTTCCAATTCGAAATGTAACGTAAATATACGAGAGTCATATTTGGAATTCAAACGAATAGACTTTGATTGTATAAACCTTATACATAATAATAAATTACAATACTGGAATAGAAAAACGGGATTCATAGGAATTGAAAATGTTCAATTCTTTCCAATTCTTTTTAGTTTACTGGGTTGTGAAGAGTATACCAATATCGATATGTCAATATTGTAAAACACTTGCAATATTCATACACAATTGGAAATATTTTTGAAACGTAAGCCGGTTAATATTGCATACATATTGTCCGAGTATATTTTTAAAATATACTGCAGTTTTAGGAAATATATTTGCAATATTAACGCATATGCACTCATGAATATTAAATTGGAAATATATTGAGAATATTGTATCAATATGTCGAATATTTCTCAGACGTTTTCAGAAATTCACAGATATTCTTGATATATTTTGTGCTGTCTGGGTGTCCTGTTGTGTGTATTTGATACCGTTTTCGGGGCCGGTTGTGGGTGCTTGCGCCGTTGGGGTGTTATTTTGTACCGACATGATGTTGTTGGTTCGGAGTTTGAGGAGCTAGTGACGCCGTTTGTGTATAGTCAGGCTTCTTTGGCAACCAATTAATAAAAAAACAGTTGCCAATTTTATTCATGTCCAATCGGTGAATTAACGTAAATTCGCGGTCGCTAAGACCGTTCTTTTGTTTTTAACCAACACGTACGTCGCGGAAGATTGATGCGCGTTCCGGAACGGGTTGGATTTGCTCGATTACTTGATCAAAGATTAAGTTTCGTCCTGTCTCTTAACCGAGTTTTTATTGAGTTGTTTTACAGTTTTCTTCCTTATCGTACTGGAGAAACAAGCTTCTTCGTTCTGGTACGAGACGTTTCTTACAGCAACTTTGGCCTTTGGATCTCATCTCGTCTTCGAGGAGACACGGATTCCTCCACATCTACGGCGAAGAGCGGATTTCTGCACACATTTTTGGAACGGATTGGACCCTCTCAAACTGGATATGAGATATGATCGTTCCAATTTTTTCATTATCCTCTTTATCTTCTGTCAAGTGCTCAATGAGTACATTTTCCAAAGAACGAAATCCTGTTTCAAAGAGAAACAATGTTCTCGGAATTGAGATTGACTTCACAATTCCTTATCCTTGTCCTGAGACTCATCCCTGTCCTCCAACTCCAGGGTGTGCTGATCTTCCGGTCCTGATAGTCCTTCTGGGTGCGACCTTCGGTTCCTGTGTTCCTTAACCTTCCCTGAGGGAGTTCGTCAACCGATCTTTCGACGGATGGTCTATTCTTCCACCGGTTGGACTTTTCTCCCATCGGTTGGACTCTTTGACTTCGCCCCGGATGGAACCTGCAGGATCTTCACAGGATCTTCGGCAAGGATACTCACGTGGCATCGATGGATTGATACATAATTTTTGGGATTGTGGTGCTTACTATCCACTTTCTGGTTTTCTGAGGTTTTCCAGAAAGTAGTCGATAGGCTAATGCCGGATAGTTCTTGGGAGAACAGCAGTTTCAAAGAGCCTCAGCTCTCATTTTTGTGTCGATTTGTTGCTTGTTTTCGACCGTTCTTCCAAGAGTCGGGACGGCTCTTCCTCAGAGGGGGGAGTAATGTTATAAAGGTACCCGTTATATCAGGGGAGGTCATAATGAGACGCCCCTGAACTTAGTATTCTGAGGAAATAGTTGATAGGAATAAGTGATACCAAAATATCTGAATCAGTGGTTGCTGCGTCAACCAGTATTATTGTGAAAACAGTCTTGTCCCAGACTTTAAACTCTGAACACGTATATTCACTTGCTGAATAAACATATAATTTCTTGCACCTTAAGCTTGGTCTCACGTGTCGCCTTTATCATTTCGGGAGAACCCTTCATTTATTCGTGACAAGGTCCCATCCTTCGTTACAAGATATACCGAGCCTTTCTGACGAAACGAAACCAACCCTCCCCCTCCCACAGGCTTGTGTTACGCATACCTGGGAGATGGTTTGTTTCATTTCGTCAGAAAGACTCGATATACAGGGTGTTCATTTTTAATCGCCCCAGGCCGATGTTTCCGAAACTAAGGAAAATATGAGAAAATGTTTCATACAAAATTTTCAAGGTTCGGAGGGGGAAAAAACATGAGCGGGCCAGATTTATTGTCAGTTGCACTACCAAGGTCAGGCAAAGGTCAGACTGCTTTTTTCAAATGGAATGGTGTATTTTTCTTTCCGGAATCCGAAGGAGCATCAAATTTTGCATTCCGCAGAACCCTCAATTTTTTTTTTAAACTTGTCCAGTAATGAGATACGAGCCGGGTAGATAAGTACGGAGCAAGATACCAATGAGGCGTAAATTCTCTTTATTCGGCTGAGGTACTTCGTAATAAGACAACGGATGCATTTCGACGTCGACTTCAATTGTGCATCGATGCTAACGGAGGTACTTTCGAAGAATGAAAAACACAAAGATAAACCCTAACGTAACTAATTGAATGATGAAATACACGAAAACAACCTGTAACCCTTTATTAAATCCCAGAAACCGAATAAAAAAAATTTACGCCTCATTGGTATCTTGCTCCGTACTTATCTACCAGGCTCGTATCTCATTACTGGACAAGTTTAAAAAAGAAAATTGAGGGTTCTTTGGAATGCAAAATTTGATGCTCTTTCGGATTCCGGAAAGAAAAATACACCATTCCATTTGAAAAAAGCAGTCTGACCTTTGCCTGACCTTGGTAGTGCAACTGACAACAAATCTGGCCCGCTCATGTTTTTTCCCCCTCCGAACCTTGAAAATTTTGTATGGAACATTTTCTCATATTTTGCTTAGTTTCGGAAACATCGGCCTGGGGCGATTAAAAATGAACACCCTGTATATATGAGTCCATTAGTCGTGATCAAACAACCATATGTTGATTGTAGGTATAGTGTACACATGTTGATCCGTCTTCCACCCAACTGATGTTAATTTTGATCTTTAAAAAGTCATTCTGAAACGTTTGCAAAGGTATTCAAAGTCTTCACGATAACATATCGTGCTATGCATAAGCAAGTTAGATCCGACATCTGTCGCCTTTAGATAGCCTATTTAAATACTCTAATGATAAGCAACTGTGACCTACGAACAAGAACAATGCGTGTCGTCTGCAGGCACAGTGCTTTGAACTTTGGAGGAGGTGAACCACATCGGATCAGGGAGAATTTGGTTAAATTTTTTTTTTTATCGTGGGTGAAAAAAATAATTGGAATAGAGATGTTGTTGGAGGACAGCATCGATTCATATTCGGTAGACCGAACAGCCAAACCCGCTATTTGTCTGTCTTGGGAAAATATCACTGTTTTGGCGAAAAACGAACATGATTTCTGTGGGAAAAATGTTGTTAGGAAAATCTTTCGCCTCCCGTTGTTGGATGATGAACCAAATAAAATACTGAGCTCAGGTGAGGTTCAAATTTCTAAGATGCCAAGTTCTTACAACGTGTAATTTACGATCGAATTAGGTCAATTTAATCGTAATGACGTATACTAGTTGAAGGCAATTCTCCGATTTTTTTCTTATAGTGTCTGGGCATGCGAACAGTGGCAGTTTGGTGGCAATTATGGGACCAAGGTAGGCAATTTCATCTAATACAAGAATTTCCTGGGAATTCCAAACTTAATACTCACATCTCGAACCATACGAAGATCAGCATTTGAGTGACACAAAGTTTAATTTTGAAGCCTTGTGCCAAGGAGAAATTTATCGTAGAAAATATCTTACGTTCGGAAGCTAATTATGAGCACTATTTGACATTCAGACCTCGGTAATTTGAATACATTCCTCCTGAAAAAAGGCAGACCACTACGAAATTGAATGAGTCTTTCATTTTCCGGAAATACTACATTTTTAATTCAGGGGCTGATATATTATCAAGTAAACACAGCGTAAAATCATACTGTAGATTGAATTGCGAGTTATGGACAGCTTTTTATTACTTAACTGACTCACAGGGAGCTTTGAATTATCGCTTGATCAAGAGTCCAGATCTTGGTGCAGAAATCATGTATTCATTTGACAAATTGATGCGAGACAACAATATTTTAGCCTAATCATACCAAATGATTGGACAAGATATACAAAACCAACAGCAATTCAATTCAGATCATGAAACTGCACCCGAAGTACATTGATGTTTTACATGAAAGTCACAGTAAAACCAGCGGCGTTTCAATCCTCAGATATGTGATGAAGTAGCGACTATTTTTTATGCTTAAATCCTTTGTTGCCAACAGGAATAAGAATAGTAAAATGATGAAAAAAAGTAAACTCATTAGATCCAAACGTTGAACCTTGGATTTATCCATTATTTTATGCGTGTGGAACACAAAATTAGCACCCTAATTTGCTCCGTATGGCTAGACGCGCGAATCAAAATAAGCGCGTGAGCCGAGATGCATATATGAAATGTAGATTAGGCTGCGATTAGCTATTCGTGAGAATGAAATTAATGTGTTTATATTAGATCGACGATTATTTCAGCAGTGCACTGTAGACAACTATATATTAAAAAACAACAAGATCGATTAAAATTTCATGAAGATCATATAAAAACGTTACGTTCTGAATCATTCGTAGATTAATAGATCAGTCAGGAAGCGTTTCACGTTATTCACAATCCAAAGTGGGAGAAGTGACACTTTTTCCATCTGCATTTGCAAGTTCACCACGGACAATAACAAATGATATGAAAAAAAAATATATTATATTCAATAATCTAAAGAGCGCGCAAGTCCTCTAGTAATTAAAAAATGCTGATGTACTAACAATAAGTTTCGTTCTATGTCCGCCGACTAGCGGTGCAGGAAAGACGACCCTCTTGGCAGCACTAGCTAGAAGAATCGAGCTTTTTTCGGGGTGCGTTCGGGTGAACGGATGCAGCGTGTCCAGAACCGAGATGACTGCGATAGCCGGATATTTACCGCAATTTGATGCTTTGCCATCAGAACTAACAGCGATGGAGTACATGTTGTTTTCGGTACTTAATTCTGAATTCTTGTTAAATGCGTGCTTATAAATTGTGAAGGAGTTTTATCAACGGATACGAGAGGCCATAGTCATGTTATATGCTCTACAACAAGTGATGATATTTTCTCAAAGTGTGTCTTGAGGCTGGACAAAAGAACCTCTCCGAAAGAAAGGAACGTTTTGGCAGCCAATATATTTGGACAGCTCGGATTACTCGAGAGCAGCAACACTTTCATCTCAAAGTTGTCAGGGGGCGAGATAAAGCGGCTGTCATTGGCGGTGGAGCTGGTAACAAAGCCCAAAATACTTTTCCTGGATGAACCCACGTCTGGTGAGTATATGGATCCACTATGTGGGTCTGATCAATGAACCCAACTTGGCGGCGAAGTAGCCTGTAATTTTCAGAAAATACCCGTGCTATATTTATAAATAGGGGACAGCCCCGTTTTCTGTAAAATTGACAGAAGCTCTCCAGTAAAACTTACAAACCGTGAGTTAGGCTTCACAAGGCACTTCCTTAGATCTACAAGATTTTTTGCACAGTACTTTTGTAGATCTGTCATGTTTTTTCCGTGTTACTAGGTACATAGGCTGCTTTGCATTAGCTAAATGAATGTCCAAAAAGACAACCGTACCTACGTACAGTATGGTAAGAAATCTGTTCCAAGATATTCTTCGAAAAGAGGAAAAAGTTATCTTTTAAAAAAATATAATTTTTTTTATCCACTGCAAAACATGACGTATAACTAGAGTATATCAAATAGTCCGGGAGGTAGCGTTACATTTTAGCTAGTGATTTTACGCCGATCGATTGTTATTTTTTTTGACGGATCTGGTATTGACTAATAAATGAACCAAGCGTCAGCTGACGCACCCGCGGTGGGTGTGGGCGTGGGAAGCTGCGAAAGTGGTAAATTTTTGTTTTTTTTCAAGTAATAGTACGGCGGCGGAAACTTTTTTTTCAATAGTTGACATCATAGTGAGTTGAAACAAAATTGTCAGCTGCATCGTGGAGCGGGGATTATGCGTCAGCTACTCGCATGAACTTGTAAAAAATCAACGTAAAATAAAGTAATGATACACCGGATGGAATTTTTTATTTTACTAGGCGATTGTTTACATAATTAGAAGTACGAAAACAACAGTCAGCTGCGTGTGTAGCGGTGGAAAGGCCGTCAGCTGACGCAGTGAAGGTGGAAATTATTCGAGCATTCCATGCTATCTTTCACTGTCCACCTGACTGATAGTTTTCGTAAACGTAATCATTAAACTATCATATTGTCAAATTTCAACCGTAATAGTGTTAATTGAATAATCTCGGGAAGAATAATATGTGTAAAACAATATCGTACGGAAACATTCATATGACATATCGTTTTTCATTTTTTTTTTTTGTATTTATAAATGGGGTTGTCCACGTCAATTCACCTAGCCTCCAGACCGCAACATTTTTGATTTGCTTCATGATTCTTTCCGTTGTTGTCCTTGCTCTAAAACAGTTTTCTGAATTTTTTCATATTTTTAAGTCCAACCCTTTCTGAGTTATGATTTTTTTTCGACCGAAAAAAGGACCATTTTTTGAAATCTGAAAAATTTCACGAAAATTGTATGACTAACGTAGAACAGTCTCCCGCTCGCAAGAACGTGCGTCGATTTTTCCTTTTTTTCAACCTGATAAACATTTTTTTTTAAGGGATTACATCTAGTTAGCGGCCGAAAAAAGTGTGTTTTTGCGAATTTTTGGGAGGAAAATGGTTGCAGGATTCGAAATTTTGTTCTTCACAGTAAAGTATATCTTTGAGTATGTTTCATGATTTTTCTATTAGAAAAAAATCATACAGTAGACTCTAGATAAGTGGCCCTCTCACGGGGCTAGAGGAGAGAAAAAGGCTACTTACGAAATGTCTCCACCACGGGGCTCGAGGAACTCGGGAAGAGACGCATGACGCGTGGTGGGAGCAGCGCAAACGGCCTACGCGTACCGCATACTGCTGTGGTGGGGGGCATAGTGTTTATGTGGGTAACCGTCCGTGTGGAGGGAAAGGCACTCGCAGGGCCACTTAGCGAATGGCCACTTATCTAGAGTCTACTGTAAATGTAATCGATATAGTGTATCGCTCGGACTGCTGTTGAAAAAACGCCTTCCGCGATGACCACTGTAACTTCCCAACCAATCATCTGAATTAAAAAAACCGAATAAATTTAGTTTTTGTATCGCATTATCAAGCCCCTAATCGAAGGATTTGATCAAATATTGATTTTTAAAAAATGGTCGTTAATCGAAAGTGAAAGTCTAAATTTCGGTGAAAAAATCACGCCATTTTCCTTGATATAAAAAAAATATGCATCGAAAGAGAAATCCTTCGATTGAGGACTGCCATTATACATTTAAAAAATGTACCTATGCAAAATTTTCAACAAATCGGTCCACGCGTTTTTGAGATATCGTAGTCACCGATTCTCCGAGTACCGGTTCGGGCGATACACTATATCGTTTACATTCATGATTTTTTTTCTAAATAAAACAAATTATGAAAAATACTCAAAGATATACTCAAAGATATATATCAAATACCCTTTACACTGTTAGAAAACCGGTGTTAAAACTGACACCGATCTAACACCGCACCGACGTCTATAGAAGTCCACACCGATTTTGGTGTAGTGGCACATTGTAAAATTCCTGGTGTTACCAGGCTACACCGTGGTTCAACACCGAGATGGTTCATATGCAACAACACCGTAAGGTGTTAATTACGGTCGACACCGATTACATTCAATATAGTAACAAAATTGCGGTGTTGAACTCGCACACCAAACGGTGTTAGAAGAAAATACACCGTGCTTTGCACTGAACGGTGTGATCTTTTCGGTCTCCGAAACAGTGTTTTCCCATGTAGTGAAAAAAAAAATCAATAAATTAGGTAGAATTTTTGCTTTTTATTGGTATTTTCGGTGTTGTAGGCTATCCCTAACTTGTTTTTCAGTACGGATGTCAATTAAAACGCATATTGAGTTCGCTGTAAGTTTTTTCGCATTTCTAAGACCTAGACGGGGTTTGAACTAGGAACGCTCGCCACTTTTTAACTTCCCGTTCTCTGATTTCAGAGAAAATAGGAAGTTATTATAATCCCTGCTGGAAGTGAAAAGATAGAAAGAGATAGACCATTTGTGGATAGAAAGGGATAGACACTTTCTATCCCCGGCAAGTATACGATCTGCACACCTTTAATCGTTAATCTTTTTCAATCCTAAGGTGGATGATTGGGCTTAACAAGTTTGTATCCTTCTTCATCCACATTAATGTATCCATTGCTATCCACAAAGCATCTCCGATGGTCTATCCATTTGAATACCTCCTTGAATCTTTTATTTTTCGCAACCATTTTTGTTTATGTTTGGTGAACAAAAAAAAACGAACAACATTACATTACAGTAGATGCATTCAGACGTTGTAGTGATCGCGGAAAACTGGAATCTTTTTACAAATTTCATCGTGCCGGTCGGGGATTCGAACCCTCGACGGCCAGATTTCCAGTCGAACATCATAGCGCTGCGCCACGCTCTCTTCTTATTATTCGTGTACACCAATTCTATACAAACTATGTCGTGGGATGGAGACTTGAAACTCATGGAATGTTCACGGAATATTTTGAATCCTCGATCTTCTATCCAGTCCTATCCACAATCTATCCATGTGAATCTCTCTCAACGTCAATTGGAATTTGAACTCGGGCCTATCCATTCCTATCCTCGTTTCCTTATCCAGTGCTATCCACACTCTATCGATGTGAATCTCTCTCAACGTCAATCGGAGTTTGAACTCGGGCTTATCCATTCCTATCCTCGTTTCCTTATCCAGTCCTATCCACACTCTATCAATGTGAATCTCTCTCAACGTCAATTGGAATTTGAACTCGGGCCTATCCATTCCTATCCTCGTTTCCTTATCCAGTCCTATCCACACTCTATCCATGTGAATCTCTTCCAATGTCAATTGGAATTTGAACTCGGGCCTATCCATTCCTATCCTCGTTTTCTTATCCAGTCCTATCCACTCTATCCATGTGAATCTCTCTCAATGACAATATTCATTCGGCTTTAGATTTTTGTATATATTGCAGCTATCCATACCTGAGTTTAGACAACGTATATACTAGGGTGCTTTTTTTTCTCGACTATTTTTTTTTATCGGTCCCATCGTGAAATTTTGTTGGAAATACATGAAAAAAAAATTTCTGAAAGTTTGAGCCATTAATATTAAGTCCTGGACCAAGGCGTGTAAAGATTTCCCATTGAAAATACACGGAAACTCTTAATTTTAACCTTTAAATTTCTATAGCTCAGCGGCATTTCATGGCATCGCTTTGACCATAGACAAGTATTTCTCAGAATTAAACGCTCCACGAAAGTGCTCATTGCGGCAAAGTCGTAACTCACACCGGTGAGGTAGTACGGGCCACTAAACCTGATTTTTCCATGAAATTCGCGTTTTTTCGCATTTATCTCGTAAAGGACAAGAGATACAGAAAAAAATGCTAAAAACAAACTTGTAGGAAATTCAATTTCCTACAAAAATATTCAATTTCCTACAAAAAAGGTCCTAATTAGTACTGAGTTGCTAACATCAATATTTCTGGAGATAATTAATTATAAAGTTTTTGAATTTCAAATTTTTATCGAAAATCACGTCAAATTATAAAAATATCGTTCTTTCATTATCCAATGGATATTTATTACAAATAATTTGATGTGATTTTCGATAAAAATTTGAAATTACAAAAACTTTATAATTAATTATCTCCAGGAATATTGATGTTAGCGACTCAGTACTAAGGACTTTTGTTGTAGGAAATTGAATTTCCTACAAGTTTGTTTTCAGCATTTTTTTCTGTATCTCTTGTCGTTTACGAGATAAATGCGAAAAAACGCGAATTTCATGGAAACTCAGGTTTAGTGGCCCGTACTACCTCACCGGTGTGAGTTACGACTTTGCCGCAATGAGCACTTTTGTAGAGCGTTTAATTCTGAGAAATACTTGTCTATGGTCAAAGCGACGCCATGAAATGCCGCTGAGCTATAGAAATTTAAAGATTAAAAATCAGAGTTTTCGTGTATTTTCAATGGGAAATCTTTACACGCCTTGGTCTAGGACTTAATATTAATATTAAGGGCTCAAACTTTCAGAATTTGTTTTTCTTGTATTTCCAACAAAATTCACGATGGGACCGATAAAAAAAATAGTCGAGAAAAAAAAAGCACCCTAGTATATACCAATGTGGATCTCATTCTATCCCATACCTCGCCAGATCTTTGATTGTGATTCAAAATTCTATATGTATTATGTAAGGCCGGGCGTGAGGCAAAGGCAGCGGAGAGTACGAAAAACATAACCTCGCTGAAATAGTTACTTATTATTACACGCACGCCTCATACAATGTTTTTTACGGTATCTAGGTATTGAATTAACGTCACTTTCACAGCTGTTGAGATCTGCCATGACAGCGTGTACGAACTGCGGAATAATGACTTCATTCCGCAACTTTGGATTGCGCACTTCGAACTGCGCATAAAAGTTGCGGAATAAAGACTTGTGTTTCGGACAGACCATCGGAGGGATACAGATGGATAGGTTGTGGATAGAAGGGGATCGGAAATCGGGGATACAGAGGGATAGGCGCAAGTTGTGATTCGGACAGACCATCGGAGGGATACAGATGGATAGGTGGAGGATAGAAGGGGATAGGAAATTGGGGATACAGAGGGATAGGCGCAAGTTGTGATTCGGACAGACCGTCGGAGGGATACAGATGGATAGGTTGTGGATAGAAGGGGATAGGAAATCGGGGATACAGAGGGATATCCAGAAGCTGTGGATAGAGGTGTGCAGATCGTATACTTGCCAGGGATAGAAAGTGTCTATCCCTTTCTATCCCTTTCTATCTAAAGAATTCAAAGTGATTCAAGTGGATTAAGATTCTATCCTTTTACTTCCAGCAGGGATCACCCCGAAAATGAAAAGTTGAGTTTTCACTAGATCTACACGTTTTGAGGTCCAGAGAATCACTTCCGACTATTTTCAGGTGGACGTCTGTATGTATGTATGTGTGTATGTGATCAAATTTTTGTCCCAACGATATCTGGAGAACGAGTGCGCGGATTTTGATCCAATTGGTCGCAATCGACGCGGCTCTTCTCAACTTAGATCTGATGAGATTTTGTCGTTGATCGGAGAAGTAGTTTTCCGACAATTTGAATAACAAAATTCCCAAAAATAAAATGAAATTGTTGATATCTTCGAAAAATATCTAGATTTTGATGAAAATTTGTACCCGCAGGTTTTTGGGGTCGCTGATTACGAATCTAAAGTCGACATTCCGAAATTCAAAATGGCGACTCAAATTTGGTGAAAAAAATCTGAAAATATTTGGATTTTCATCAAAATCGGTTCCTGTAGTTTTTTTTTTTTTCATTTGTTTATTGTTGTTTGTTGTTAGTTGAGTCATTTTTGAGTCACTTCTGATTGCAAAGCTCAAGTCCGATTTTTTTCTTTCATAAATCTATCCTCGATTCATGATCTTGATTTCAATTTTTATTAGTCATCGTTGACTCTTGTTAACTTCCCGTTTCTCTGTTTTCAGAGAAAAAAGGAAGTTATTGTGATCACCCCGAAAATGATAATGTGAGTTTTCACTAAATCTTCACGTTTCGAGGTCCAAAGAATCACCTCCGACTATTTTCAGTTTGACGTCTGGGTGTGTGTGTGTGTGTGTGTGCGTGACCACATTTTTGTCCGCGCGATATCTCGAGAACGCGTGGTCGGATTTTGATCAACTTGGGCTCAATCGACGGGGCTTTTCTTAACTTAGAACTGATTAGATTTTGGCTTTGATCGGATTATTACTTTTTGAACTATTCAAATAACGAATTCTAAAAAACACAACAAAAATGACGATATCTTGAGAACGAATCAACGGATTTCAATGAAATTTGGTAACATATGGTTTTTTTGATCGCTGATCACGAATCTGAAGTCAGTTTTGCAAAATTTTCATTTGGCGTTTTCGATATGCTGCAATAAAACTAAAAACATTTGGATTTGGATGAAACTTGATAGTCGTAGGTTTTTTGGGTCACTGATCACGAATCTGAAGCCAGATTAGCGAGATTCAAAATGGAGAGTCCGATTTGCTGAGAAAAACACTAAAAACATACGAAATTTTACGGAAATTTGTACTCGAAGATTTTTTGAACCGCTGATCAAGAATCTGAGGTCAGATTTACAAATTTCAAAATAGCTGAGAACCAAATAAATAACGGGAAGTTCGAAGGCTGGCTCATAGTCAGCCCAAACCCGCTTGTTGTATTACTAGTCGCACGCCACTATGCTATACGGCCGGATAGCTTAGCTTGCAGCTTTTCGGTACATGATTTCTGCACCATGGACAATGATGACTTGTTTAAAAACATAGATTCACCACCTTCTCAGATGTTTGTTCGACCACGTCGCGTACGTTCTTGAAAGTATAGAAGAATGAAATAAACAAATTGATTACTGCCAATTTGTGTGGATCGGAAAAAATAACACCGATCGGTGCCATTCAGACACCAAAAAGTGTCAAATTGACACTTAATGGTGTGGACTTCTATAGACTATTTTCGGTGTCAATTTGGATACCGGTTTCGGAACGCAAGTGAATTTACTCCGTTATCGGTGTAGCTTGTACTCCAAGAGGTGTTAATTTCGGCGAATCGCGTCACAAGGGCCAAAGTGACACCAGTTTTTCCGTTGACAACATGGCCGGGGTTGTTTCTACCACTAAAATAGTGTCATAATCAACACCAAATCTTTTAACTTCTACTCCGAGCCGTCTTTACACCCCAACTTTTTCTAACAGTGTAGGGGAAGGTGGGGCGGAATGGCCAGGTGGGGCTAAACGGCCAACCCAAAAAAATGACTTACTCGCATTTTTGCATCAAGGGGGACCGTACGAAACGGTATGCAATGTGACTTCGCTGACAGTCATCAAAAATTTTCAGGGTGGGGCTAAACGGCCAACTGAAAGAAAAGTGACGGAACGGCATTTTCACGTCGAGGGGAGTGAGATAACACTATATGCAACGTCGTTTTACTGAAAACGATGCCAAACCGAAAGGGCGGGGCAAAATCGCCCACCCCCTTTTGATAAAATAACTATACCTGGACGGCATATTTTCACCACTTGAAGAATAGATAAGAGTGTACGCTATAGATATCAACTTTCGTTTTATATAATATATTACTAGCTTATACTACACGCGCGCTCCGCGCGCGCCCTATACCGGAATTCATGATCTGATCATTTTACATCATTGATCAACAATCCAAATTTTCATACATCATTCGTGTCCTTTTGTATTGAGTTCTAAAATTCTAGAGTACGTTTTCGAGTCAGAAATTTGGTCGTACACAGAAACAGACAGCTTCAATCGAACAACCTGTCGATCTGTTACACCCAATGGCATTTGAAGACTACCGTGTACAGATTTGGGAGACGATCAGTACTTCGTGGTCGCCTAAGAAGGCATGTTTTTTTAAACCGATATCACAAAATTAGACCTTCACAGGAAACCCGATTTTTAAATAAATTTGAATGTTCGTTATTGACCGTTAAATTTGTGGAAATATAAAAAGACACTTCATATTCAGCAAGGGCCTGGGCAGGGTAGGGTATTGAAAAGAACAAAAAATTTTACTTGCTATTGATTTTTTGTTGTAATGTCTCTCAGTGAAGAATGATATTTTACGTCGGTAATACTATACATATTGTTCTATTACAGCTATAATTATATTTTCACTGGAGAAGTCATACTACCCAATAATCAGAATAACCAACTGAAATACAATTACTTTCCCTTTTTTTTCAACAGCATATTTTTATCTGCGTATTGCATATTGTCGGGTTTATGCATGAATCGAAGATCAAAGTCTGTTTCATTCAAGAAATTGAAATCTTAATGGGTCGCGGTAAGTCTTGCATCCGGCTCTACAGTATATCTGTAAAATTCGTATCGATCAAATGTTAGTTATTTCATTTCTAACCTTTCAACCACATTATTTCTGAACCATATTATGTATACATTCTATTTTTCTTCTACTCGTTTATAATAACGCAAAATTACCTTCCTAGTTAAAAATATGAATTTTTACTAACCTGCGTGGACCGAGGTCGACTTGTATGTTGAACTTTTTCGTTCATTCGTGGAAAGTCAGTTGGATATTGCTTGCGCATCCAAATTCGATTGGATATTGCTTGCGCACCTAAATTCTGTAAGGTAAAAGTGCTGTCAACACAAACAAATACTACGCATCAAAGATCAAATTTGACATACAAATATGAAGTAGTAATTACCTGTCAAATAATCGGTATATTGTCGCGGTACCCCTCTGCAAAAATATTGTAGGATTTAATGGAATATCACAAATTCAATCAAAGATACAGGCAAAAAAAAACTCGAATCTACAACTCCAGTTACACAATATAATATAAACTGATATGATCTGAAAAATACCTTAAGAGAAACGCATCAAATCCCTGTACAGGAGTCGACACGTACCCACAGGAATTAATTTATAAGATTCAACGTCATTTTCGGAGTGTTTTTCCATGAATTTTTTTCATCGAGTTACATAACCCCTGACCATAGAAACAACCAAAACGTCATCGATAGCCGAGAACGAAAAGCAAAGTTAGATATCGAATGTTGCACATGTGCACTTAATTTCAGTGCTTTGTTCATCATGTTCTTGTGCAATCTCTACTCGCAAACGTTTTTCTTGGACAACCTTCTCAGGTACAAATTTCAATTTTCCTCCACCCATTTTTTAACGGTAAATTACCAGCCTATCTCAACAAACAATGCATCTACTATTATAAGCTCTATGAAATTCAATTTTAACTCACCTGTGAAGGAATTCATGACGACTTTTTCGCTTTTTCGAACAAAGTCAGATCTCGAAATTGATGTAGGTTAGATCTCAAATGTTGCACGCGCACTCAATTATCTGTGTGAAACGAAAGTTTTGTTAAGGATGTATAGGCCATACAATCTCAACCAAAAGTCAGTCCCGTCGTCAATATTGAGTACTTCGAGATGAGATAAAAATCGGAAAAAAATCAACCAAAAGGACAAAAGGGCTTACACCCCCGAAAGAGAACTGGTTCAACATTTGACTGGCACACTACATTTTTGAGTTGAATAAATTTACAGTAATTTGGCTAAGAATTTTTTCATTCAATTTCTATCTTTAGAATTTTATTTAATTTCTTAATGATCTCATCCATTCAATTCAAATGATTTTTTTCAATCGAACCCAATTCTCTTTCTCTTTCATCCACACTATAGTTTATGTTAATATTCGGAAGTTTTGATTGATTTTTCATACGTTAGAAATTTTTGTTGTTGTTTATTTACCCAGTTGGTTTTCATAATTTATTTCAGTTTCAGTAATCCGATTAATCCACGTTAACTCCAGTGGACGACAGAGAATTTACAAAATTAGTTATTCGTCAATTAAACGGAAATGCCAGTAAGCAATTTTTCTATTTCGACAGCGGACGATTTTGCCTCACTCTTCTGCAGGATTTGCATCGTTTTCAGTGAAACCACGTTGCATGTAGTGTTATCTCACTCACCTCGACGTGAAAATGCCGTTGCGTCACTTTTTTTTTAGGCGGCCGTTTAGCCCCACCCTGAAAATTTTTGATGACTGTCAGCGAAGTCACATTGCATACCGTTTCCTACGGTCCCCCTTGATGCAAAAATGCGAGTAAGTCATTTTTTTGGGTTGGCCGTTTAGCCCCACCTGGCCATTCCGCCCCACCTTCCCCTATATACATCTACGGGTGGAGAAAAGCCGTAGTTTCAGTGTATTCCTAACAAAAAAAAAAAGTTTTGATCAGGTCGAAAAATATGAGTATAGGTATAAGTATAATTCGGCCCACATTCTTGCGAGCGGGAGACTGTTCTATGTTAGTCATACAATTTTCCTAAAATTTTTCAGATTTAAAAAAATGGTCCTTTTTGCGGTCGAAAAAAAATTATAACTCAGAAAGGGTTGGGCTTAAAAATCTAAAAAATTCAGAAAACTGTTTTAGAGTAAGGACGACAACGGAAAGAATCATGAAGAAATTAAAAAATATTGCGGTCTGGAGGCTAGGTGAATTGACGTGGATGACCCAATTCGTAAATACGAAGAAAAAAAAATGAAAAACCATATGTCATATGAATGTTTCCGTACGATATTGTTTTACACATATTATTCTTCCCGAGATTAGCATTCAATTAACACTATTACGGTTGAAATTTGACGATATGATAGTTTAATGATTACGTTTACGAAAACTATCCGTCAGCTGGACACTGAAAGATACCATGGAATGCTCGAATAACTTCCACCTTTACTGCGTCAGCTGACGGCCTTTCCACCACTACACACGCAGCTGACAATTTTTTTTCAACTCACTATAATGTCAACTATCGAAACAGTTTCCGCCGGCGTACTATTACTTTGTTTTAATTTTTTTACCACTTTCGCAGCTTCCCACGCCCACACCCACCGCTACTTGAGCAGCTGACGGTCGGTTGACTGATTAGTTGTACGAGATCAACTATCGGTATCAAAATCAGCCGGCATACTATGACTTTGTCATTTGTGACGCTGCCTCCCGGACTAAAAGTTTCACTTTATGTTTAACTGTATTCTGTGATCAAACAACTAGTCTATGTCCGGCTACACAGGTTTGGATACTTGTACGGCTATAAGAGTGATTGAATTAGCGCAAGCCGAAGCTAGGAATGGGACACTAATATTCTGTTCGATACACCAACCAGCAATGGATCTCTACCAGATGTTCAGTCACATGATACTTTTAACGAATGGCAAGGCAGTTTACTACGGGACATTGGAAAATGCAACCAGATTTTTCAACAGGTAGGCTGATGTGCTGACTTCGAATGGATTCCTGCAATATTTATTTCCCGTGATCTGATCAATCACCTTGCAGACATAATCTCCTGATATCATTTCTAGCGAGGGGTTTCATTGCCCAGAATCGTTCAACGAAGCAGAATATTACGTGAAAGTCGTGTCGAATGGGAATCTGGTTGATTCACTCAATGCAACACAAACGTTCCTTGTTTCACAGTATGCAACTGAAGACCGCCACTCCTCCTTGCTTCAGTCAACGTGCAAGAGGTCGGCAGACGATAGACACGGTCCCAACAACCCTCAGTCACAAATGTGCGTGAAACGTGTAGCATAATTATAAGTATGAGTCAAAGTTGATGTTTTATCGCAGGTAAAATAACTCACAACCATATTCTTTCTAGATGCAAGCCAAACCAGTTTGTCCAATTCTATTGGGTCTCGTGGAGAATATCGTTAGGCATGCGACGGACGATGTTCAAGGACAAGATAAATCATGTTGCCTTCGTTGTGAGCATTATGTTCCAAAGTAAAATCCACGTAATGATAGTTGCATCACTCCTCAATATCCAATTTCCAGATGTCTTCGCTTTTGACCGGTATGTTTTTCTATGACATCAATTCTCGGACTCAGTCAGGCATTCAAGATATCAGAGGTGGTCTGTACCTCATAAGCTCCGAAGTCATATACAGAACGTGCTATTCCGTTGTTTATGTGCTACCGAGTGAAATACCTCTCTATTTGCGCGAAAGTTCAATGTACAATCCGGCGGCTTATTACACGGCAACGATACTCAGTTTGGTAATGATACAAAAGATTCGACACAGTACACATATTTTTTCAAATATTCCAGAAAATCCGTCACATATTTGTGCTGATTTCTTGCTCAAATTGGATTCACATTATATTTTCCATATTGAATGTAATGTTATTTAAATTCCGAAAGAAAAATCAACACGAAACTGGGATCAAGATTTTCTAAACCACATTTTTCAGTGTGTACTTTACTATTTTGTAATGCCTCCAATTATTAATTGCGCAAGCTATAACGTATTTTTCTGTGGTTAGATTCCCAAGGCGGTTTTCCATACCCTTGCGTTTCTCACAGTGATGTTTCTGACTCTGGACGTAAGCCCCGATTTCTTCACGTTCATCCAATTCGGTATTTGCGTGATCGTCACTACAATAGCCAGCTCTGCTTATGGCATAGTCTTCTCTAGTTGGTTCGAAAACTCCGTAATGGCAACGACTGTGATGGGGCCGATCGATCTGATATCTCTCTTAATGGCCGGAATGTTTTACAACATCAGGTATTTTGCATTGGACAGAGTGAAATCAACTCGAGTGAAAAGACCATTCAAATTAACTTATCGTTTTTCACGATCAGATCTATGCCGGCGTACCTCTCCTGGCTCAAGTACTTGTCGATTTTTTTTTACACGAATGAAATGCTGGCGATTATTCATTGGACAACCGTTGATTTTATTGGTAAGGAATGAAAAAAATGACTGCAAATAAAAAAAATGCTAATTGAAATTCATTACAGAATGTTACCCGGACAAAGATTTGCCATGTCTGAGAAACGGCCGAGAAGTATTGGCTGAATATGGCTACGATGAATCGAATCTTTGGCTGGATACTTCCGGGCTCCTTCTGCTAGCGTTGGGAATGTATTTCATAGGCTACTTAGGAGTGAAAAGACGCAGAACCGTAAAGACTATGTACTAAATAGTAAATTAGAAGGGGTAATTGGTCGAGGAGATGATAATCATAATAACATCGGGGATACTTTACTCGATGTCAACGACATGGACTCAGATATTTTTGAATATCTATTAGGGTGTCCTGTTTTTTTTCTTCATTTTTTTACGGCACAGGCATTAAAAAGTCACTTATTGACGCCTGTCTTCGTTCCGGTAAATGGCACTTTATACCGCTAAGTTCAAAGTTGCGGTATAAAGTCTTCATACCGCAGGTTACCCCCTCTCTATACGCAGTTCGTGCGGAACGCAACTGGCGTCAAAGTGACTATTAATGCCTTTTCCGTAAAAAATATTGTATGGGGCGCGCAGAAAGTAACTGTTCAGCAAGGTTATGTTTTGAGTAGGGGAGACCGGGGCTAGTTGTCACACGGGTTAGTTGTCACAGTGTCCATATCTCCACCGCTAGATAACAGATCGAACGGTGCTATAGATCAAAGTTGTAGTTCGATGTTTGAAACAAACTAATGTCGTTAAATTGAATATCGCATCATATTCGGCCTCGCAGTGATCGATAAACTGAAATCGGACCTGAAAAGTAATTATTTTCCATCTTCTAATATGTTTTTTCTCATTTTCTAGACTGCCTTGAGAAATTTCGCTACACGATATTCGGAAAGGTTATTCTTAACGCTTTCATTTGATGTACATATTGTTGATATTTGAATAGCGGGTCAGCAAGATGTGCAAATTTTTAAACAAAATAGCGGGTTGGGGCAGGTTGTCACAAAATTATTGGGGCAAGTTGTCACATGTAAAAACTCACCCCATTTTGACTTGACCATGGTTTTTTGAGTTGAGGTCAAGTTTCTCAAGATTCTCGGAGTCTGGGTGGGATTTCGCATGGTTTGTGGGGTGTTCGGATTCTAGGTTGACTGTTTCGTGGTTTCCAGGAGACAATACAATGAAACCCGTTTTCGCCATTTAAAATACTCGGGACAACTTACCCCGGGGTCTGTGACAACTTACCCCGCCTCGGGGCAAGTTGTCACACTCCGCGAATTTTTTTGAAAATTCGAAAAAACCTACTCAGACTTGCTTTAGAATAACCAAAAATTTTCTGTAGGTGCGCAAAGGATGCCTCTACAATACCCCACTTCAAGATTTGCGAAAAAAAATTTTAGAAAAATTCTAAAAATCAAAGAGTAAAAAGTGTGACAACTAGCCCCGGTCTCCCCTACTCGCCGTCGCTTTACAAGGCTCGCCTTCGGCTCGCCAGGTAAGCCCAACGGCTCGTACGAAAAACATAACCTTGCCGAATAAACAGTTACTATCGGCGCATGCCACATAAATATCTATTATTCCACCGGCCACTAGTCGGAACTTTAGTATTTGGTCTAAAACGAATCCACACCAAGGATGAGCATTGTAGCTCAAATCTAAGAGGTGCCTCAATCAACATTTTCATTTTTTATTTTTATAAAATTAAAAAATATATGTATCACGGTCTGAGGGAATGGATAAACAATGAATTTGATGAATTTTTGTGTATTAGCCATGAATAAAAAGATGAGTGCCTTCGAAATACGATTTATTATAGAATCGCCAATTAAGCCGTCTAAGAAAATAATTTGTGACACTTTTTGGAAATTATTTGCGACGATTTCTTGTGATTGGGCAAAGGTTGGAGTATTTTCGAAGTGTCAGAACAACATTGGACACAAGTAGGTACGACTCTATTGAATCACAGTGTCAAGGTGAGTAGAATATTATGGTTTTATAACCTATAACCCCGTGTAGAAATTTGGTCAAGGGGGCAATCAGGCCCTGATTATTTGGCCTGATCACAGTTCGGGCCCTGATGATGACATTTAACATTCGGCACGGCGGGCCCCGATCTGGTTTGAGTATGAATGATTAGACCCTGATCAGGCCCTGATCTGCTGACCTCGCCACAATCCAAGCGGTATATTTATTTAAGAATAACGAACTAATCAGGCCCTGATCAGGCAATTGTGAGAGTATTGCTCAGGGCCTAATAAGCTATCCTCAAAAACATACTGCTAAGATTTTGACAAAGCCAGTATATCAGGGCTTGACCGGGCCCTGATCAATTGTCCTACAAAAATTGAAAATATCGGGGCCTGATGTGCGAAATGTTACATTTTCAGTCGGGACCATAAATGGACACTTTAATGGGGGCCCTAACATTGGTCTTCCCTAACAAATTTCTACACGGGACGGGCTACTCAGCCGGCTATGAATATAAGGGGACGGAGGCAGGGGAAGGATAAGAAATGACAGGGGTTACACCAGAACTCGAATGATTTCAATATATTCTGTCAGTTATCAAGAGACTCGGTAGAGTCTCGCGCCAAGTACATTAAAAAAAAAAATTTAATGCACGGCGCAGAGACTCTCCGAGTCTCTTTACCCGAACGGGAGCGAACCGGGCAGTGGGGAAAATTATTTAATCGTCTTTCTTCTGCCTCGCTTCATACAAGGGTTTGAAATATTTATCCTGGGACATGGGCGTAATAAGCTTTCATTAGAGCCCAATTTCGATGTAATCGGTACACGGAGGGCTGAGATATGATTATTTGAATGTTTCCGATACCCGTTTCCTCGGCAGAATTTTGTTCGTCTCCTTCTTCATCCTTCTTCAGTCAGCTCAATTGCTCTATTCCTACGACAATAAAAATGAGAGAAGAGCGACCACCGCTAGACAGCAAGAATTCACAGCGATCGATGTACCTAGGTTAGTCGCCAGACGGCGCTTCGGAAGGCACGATTGTAGAGTAGAGAATCGCCACCGAAGTGAATAGACCGCCATGTTTGAACGTAAGATCGAGACTCGATTACCCGAGACAGAGCTGTCAGTTGCGTCGGTCGCAATAAAATCTCATCATTTTCCAAGTTTTATGCACTTTGTTTCTCTCTGTTATTATTATACAGATGTTAACGTATGAATCGAAGAGCTGAATTGTAATAAATAGGGGTGTCTCGAGTAAAATCATGAAACTTGCAATTTTGAGGTTAGAAATGTGGTTAATAACACGTATATGTACGGAAAAATGGTTTGAGTGTTCATTGTGTGAAAGTGGATTTGCTTACACGAGCTTCGAATTCATTTCAATACAGATCTCTAACAACCAGATGAGGTATATGTAGTTCCATATGTGACGAATTGTGTCTAGCGTAGACCGGCGTGCGTTCTAAAAACTCGACCGTCCACCATCTACAGTGTCTTCTACAGTGTCTTGGTTTGGGTTTCATATAACTCGCAAAATAGTTTTATGTTCAAACTTTTCTTGATGTGAAATTTCAAAAGCTGTGGCTAAATTCTGACTCAGTCTCGGTTCATGAATTTTCACCGCCAAATCAATAACATTGCAGTTTTTCTATTTTATGGAATATTTATTGAGTCCCAATAATCTGCTGAACTCAATACATTTCGGATGAAGTGAGACAAACAAACTTATTGATTCACTTCTGACAAACATATCAATGCCAAATTTGAAACGCTGTGGTATTAGCCTCAGAATACACAGATTGATCACTTTTGAAATGTGTGACAGTTTCAACGATGCAACATGTTGCCGAATGTATTTGTTATAAATATAAGGGGCATTCCAGGTCAACTCGACCAATGATTTTCCCTCACCATTTTTGATTCGCTTCATAATTTTTTATACTACTAGCTTATACTACACGCGCGCTCCGCGCGCGCCCTATACCGGAATTCATGATCTGATCATTTTACATCATTATACTATACGCGCGCGCCTCACGGGGATTCATGATCTTATTTTACATCATTGATCAAAAATCCAAATTTTATTACAGCATTCATGTCCTTTTGTATTGAATTATCAAATTCCGGAGTAAAAAATGTGGTCGTACACAGAAACAGAAAGCTTTGATCAAACAAACTATCGACCTGTTACACCGGATGGCATTTCAAGACTACTGTTTACAGATTTGAGAAACGATTAGTACTTCGTGGTAACCTGAAAAGGTATTTTTTCTAAACCCATGTCACGAAATTGGACCTACACAAGAGAACAGAGCTTTGATTGAATTTGAATGTACATTATTCACCGTTAAATTTGTGGAAATATAGAAAAACATTTCTTCATATTCAGCTAGGGCCTATCGGGTAAGGTAGGGTATTGAAGAGTACCAAAAATTTCACTTGTTATTAGTTTTTTATTGGAATGTCTTCAGTGAAGATTGATATTTTGTGTCGTTAAGACTACATATTGTGGAGTTAATTACATCTATTACATATCGATAATTATATTTTCACTGGAAATGTCGTACCACCATCCTAATAATTATAATAACAAATTCAAATACAAATAATTTTTTTTTTCAACAGCCACTTTTCATCTGCCTACTGCATGTTATGGGGTTCATGCATGAATCGAAGATCAAAGTCTTCTTCATTCAAGGAATCGAAATCTCAATATTTCTTTAACTACCTCGGTAGAAGCTACTACCGGAATATAAATCTCAACAGCTTATCGAAACTGTTTCATTTTGTGAATCAAGAATATTTCATTCCTTGATTGAAGGATATTTAAAGTTTTAAGAGGATGTGAATAACTGATCATCATTCGAGTGACACACTCATTTTTTGGTTGAAATGATTCAAATCGATGAACATAATTCTACTT
>JAFFZH010013125.1:0-14233 GCA_018420115.1 Euura saliciscinereae
AAGTCCCGTGAAGTCTCTTGAAGTCCCTTGAAGTCCCGTGAAGTCCCTGAAGTCCCTTGAAGTCCCTTGAAGTCCCGTGAAGTCCCGTGAAGTCCCGTGAAGTCCCTGAAGTCCCATGACGTCTCTTGAAGTCCCGTGAAGTCCCGTGAAGTCTTTGAGTCTGCAGTACACCATTTCTCGGAGTGGTTCACCCCTCGTTATTTTCTCAATCTTGAAGATTAAAATTAGAGTCTAATTGTGAAAACAGAAAAAAAATAGCGCTTGCAACTTTATACCGTTACCTGGTTAGTTTTCTTCGTTGAATCTTGAAAATTTTGAAAATAAAAACATCGGGACATGTTGATTCAAAAAATGGTAAATACGACCTTATACCATTAGTGAACACGATTTTTCTTCTAAAGTTAGTGATGAAAGGGTATAACCGCCAGTATCTACGACCTTTCGCTGTAAGTTGATCAATTTTGCAATGTTCACTTTTCTGGCCATATTTTAACATTTTTCGCGAAAATACGGAGAAAACAATTGATACATGCCCTTTTACCTTTACACATGGTAAAAAGTCGTATATTGTCGCATAGGACCTTGAACCATTGGTCGCGCGATATGCATCAACCATTGGCGTTGAGTAACATGCTCCGCAAACTGACCTGTACAACAATCTCACAGTATACCTAGTGGAGTTCATCTATTAACTTGGGATAGAGGTTCAACATTGTGAACGAACCTTTAGCTGGGCTAGGCGCAGGTCCCAATCGATTCCTCGCCTCTAAAAAGACGCGAAGCGAGTAGCCACCGTCGACGAGCGGCAACGAAAGACCGTCGCTCCCATCCTGACAGCCAGCGAAGAGCATCAACGCGGTATAACAAAGTAAATATGGCGTTGGATTTCGCAGCCACCTACAAGGTGCTTGTCTTGGGAGATTCAAACGTTGGCAAAACTTGCATCGTTCATCGCTACTGTGACGAGCGATACTATGACACTTACATATCAACGATAGGTGAGTCTTCGTAGCCTATGATCATCGCTGGTATTCAAAATTATCATATTTCGGTTATGATTTTCATTCATCATCACATTTACCACCTTTGTGATTCACGGTGGTCGCCGTCAGCCGCTTTAAATCTTGACTATCCCAACTTCGATCCGACGACAAATGCATCTACCGTATGATGGGTCAATGTTTTCGATTTATAGTCCCACGGCGTCTCACGGCGTCCAGCTGTCTGTCGCGAAAGACGTTGTCCTCGACTCGAGAAGCGCCATTTTGAATTTTGATTTTTACAAGATTATTCCCATCTCAAGGGGGGGCTCGACCCCTCTGAGTAGCTACAGGGAGCATCGGCCACAGAGTTTTTTCTGAATGCAGTTTTGTGGTCCAAAAAACATGTCGTACAGCCCAAGGCGGGAAAACTAGATTTGAACCTCGACTCATTTCCGTACGCAGCCAAAAGTGAGATATCAAAAATCTGCCAGGACTGATTGTTCGGGACAGCAAAAAGAGCGGGCACACCAAATTACAGTCGAAAATACTATGAATTGGAGAAGTTATTCAACTTTGAAATTCTGATATTGAAGACAAAACTAGTTATTTGTATGGCACGATCGCATACAGGGACTTTTTGATTCATTCGCGTGTTGGACTAGCCTCGAGTTTCTGACGGAGGTAGTCAAGAAGAGGTATTTTCAAGCTTTGCGAATTTGGCCAATTCAGCAAAAAATAGATACGAAAAATCTGACACGATTGATTGTTCAGGATATTGAAATTAGTGTGAACCCCAAATTTGATAAAGAACAATATCCAAAATTGTAAAAGTTATTCTACTCTACAGCTGGAGGTATTTTCAAAACTTGCCAAAACGCATTCAGAAAAAAAATCAACAACTATTTGTAATCAATACTTTTTGTAGTTGCGTTGATTCACATGATTGCATAAGTGCTAATGCTAAATAATATGTCATTTTCTGTCCCCTATAGGCATCGATTTCAAACAAAAAATAATCAATTTGGATGGAACTCCGATCAAACTCCAAATTTGGTAAGTGATCATCAGTTTCTGTCTCCGAATGCTACATCTCAAGTGGTGCTTCACTGTCATTGAATCTGTAGAACCTTTCGCTCACATGATCCTCCAAGAATTTCCGGAAATTCAGTTATTGATCGGTTGTATACTCTCCAAGAGACTATTTTTGTCATGCATCGACACGTATACGTCGTCTACTTCGAAGTAGTAACTTTGAGTAAAATCGAAGTAAAAAGAGCGTGTAAGTGACAAGACTTTAAAGTTGCTCAAAAAGTACTTTCTTGAACTTCTCGATCGTTTGATTGAACACGCGAGCATTCTTGAGATGAGAAAAAAGTCGATTATACCCTTTTCGCCCTGACCCCCTCAATTATTCATCTTCAAGGGACACAGCTGGTCAAGAGAGGTTTCGAACTCTAACGACAGCCTACTACCGAGGGGCAATGGGGATTCTCTTGATGTATGACGTGACCAGCCTGGAGAGTTTCAATCATCTTTCCTATTGGCTCCGTAACATCCAAGAGGTGACTTATAGTGTAAATAAACGGAGGTTTGTCGTTGTAGTTCGCACTGTATCGATCTTGATGTCGTCAGGGTGTTCATCAGCATAACTCGAAATCCGTATATTTGTTAGCAGGTCATTGTGTTACACAAATAAGAGCAGAACACAAACATTTTTCCAAACTGCACTCTATATTCAAAGGTATTTGTATATTTTTCCAGAACGCCTCTCCAGATGTGGTCAAAGTATTGGCAGCTAATAAATGTGACGCTGCTACACACAGGGCAGTTGACGATGTAAGAGGACAAAAAATTGCAGATAACTTTGACATGCCGTTCTTCGAGGTCTCCTGCAAGGAAAATGTAAATATCGAGGAAGCGTTCTTGACTCTGGCTAGGAGGATACGAGAACAACGAGGTCGTCGGGTAAGTTCTCAGTTATTCTTCATGTACCTACTGACTGCACAAGGAGGAACTGAGTGCAGTCAATCAGGAAATTGTCGAATCACCGCCTTTATGCTCTGCCCCTTGCTTGTGATAAGTATTGACGGCTTGATGTGAAGTGAAGCTAGATTTCGATAACAGTGTGATAAAGCAAGGGGCGCAGCATCAGCAGTGACAAGCCCCTCCCTAATTCGAACCCGGAGAAAAGTCACCCTGTATATCTTGAGCCTTCTAAGTTCGATGTACACAAGAATTACTACTGGTAGTCCAGTCAGACTAGATTTCGATCATATAGGTGACCCTAAAATAATTCCAGACAGGATGAATTATATGTCAATCGACGCGGAAAAATCCCCCGAACAACATATCAAAAACGAGACGATGTCTTTGGACAGGAAATGATTGAAATTAACAAAAAACTATCAATAGTTTCGGCAGTACCGCCAAAATCACGCACTGTTTCAATGTCACTTGTCGGATTGGGAAATCAAAAATACCACGTTGTAGGGGAGAAATTTATCTACAAATTCGAAGTGGGAACCGATATCGTACGATCTATAGTTTTCACGTTATTAATTTTGCAAGAGTGACAAAACTACGCCAAACGATCAGCTGTTCCGTTCGGCTCGTTTCGGTCCGTTCTACGTTGCGCCGACGGTTCCCGCGCAGCGTGGAACACACCGAAGCGAGCCGAACGGAACAGCTGATCGTTTGGCGTAGTTTTGTCAAAAAAATCTTGAAAAATTAATAACGTGAAAACCATAGATCGTACGGTATCGGTTCCCGCTTCGAATTTGTAGATAATTTTCTCCCCTACAACGTGGTATTTTTGTTTTCCCAATCCGACAAGTGACATTGAAACAGTGCGTGATTTTGGCGGTACTGCCAAAACTATTGATAGTTTTTCATTAATTTCAATAATTTCCTGTCCAGAGACATCGTCTCGTTTTTTATATGTTGTTCGGGGGATTTTTCCGCGTCGATTGACTGTACTATGGTATCTGGGCAGACTATAACACGGTTCTCTTTCTTCCTGAAAAAAGGCGAGCCTATTTGAAGCTTCTGAAAGAGAAGGCGCGAATGCAGTAATCACAGCCCAGTCACCATCCCAGCAGGGCGATGCCTGGCGATGCACGTGTTAGCGACTCGGTCCCTGATGATGGTTCCAGAGGATCTTTAAGCGAGGTGATATGGTTTTATAACACAAGGCTCATCAATACTGTCATAATTCAATGATACACAAAGTATTTGGATATTAAGGTTTTATCTTAGGAAGGTTCGTTTATTTGTACAAGGTTAGGGAATTAGGTACAATTTTATATATCAGTGTGATTATTCCCAGAGCTATCGTCGTGCCGGATCGCAGGGAAGAGTTTCGACCCTTTCTTTGTTAAAGCTTGCAATCGTCCGATCGATTATGCGGTAACCCTGAGAAGATTCCCCCTGTGTACAAGCATATTTATATACTTGTGATATATGATGTATGTATCGTAAGTGCGCAACAGCAAACTTGAGTAGGTGCTATTCTTAAGCTAAACGAAATTTTTCACCAAACTTACTATACGACTTCGAAAATTTGTCACTTCCCTGTAGCGAATCTTGACTCACAACTAATGCAGTTATAGACTTCACTTGCTATTTTATTTTACGTTTACTTGCTGCAAACGAGAATATTCGGCCATCAAGAGGTGATGAAAAGTTATTTTTATATTTTTCAGTTCCTGAAACACGTATTCCTTATGGGAATGTGTGATACTGATCATCAAAATCCTGATAAATAATCCAATTTTGTGAAAAAATCTTGTGTTACAACTGACCCTAGGGTTAAGGTCAGTTGTAACACTTTTCCGATTTTTTTTTACGGGCTCATACTTTTTTTCTATGTATGCTAAAGAGTCCTACTTAGCGCCATTTTGTCAGCAATTGAACGCTCTTTGCTATGGTGTTTGGGACATTGACGTGTTCACTGTAGTTTGAGCTCAGTAAGGGCAAAACCAAAAACTGTTACAACTGTACCCAGTCTACCCTACTTGGCACAATCTACCGAGCAAATTGCACAAGCATCGAATGTTGATTGTGCGGCGAAACAATTCAATTCACGTCTAGCAGGCAAATTGAGCACGCTCTGAACAGAATTATTATTATTATTAATTAATCCCTCGGTGTTCTAAGGGTTTGCTTGACTGGATAATTTGCCCGCCGGATATGATGAACCAAATTTGCTGTATATAGATATAGACCGAAATATCAAGTTGAAAATGTTTTCAGAGGGCCTAATCCGATCACTTGATGAATACCTATTCCTCAACTATACCCATAACCTGCATTTACATGGTGGCCACTATAAAGAGTAAAAAAAAAAAAAAAAATACGGACTATTCTGGACCAAATTATAATTTTTTCCCTGACTGAAATTCAACCGAATGAGTGGTTATGCAAATAATGCTCTAAATCAATGGTGCAAGAAAATAATTTTTGAGAATACTTTTTTATTTACAATTCATACGAGTTCTGCTACTATTCCTATTGGTCAAGATTTCCGCACGAGTAAGAAAAAAAAATCGCTGGGGATCTTTAATTCTGTTTTCTTTTGCGTCACCATAAAATTCCTTGATTTTTCTCTGAATATTTTCTCGGATTCCTTAACTTTTCCCTGATTTCCCTGATTTCCCGAGTGGCCACCATGATTTGTGGCGCATCGCTTGAAACAAAATTAGGACAACAGAATTGTTATCTATGATTTATGGATAGAATGGAATATCCAAATTTTACAGATAGACATGATGCTCGATTAAAAATGTTTGGACAACTTATTTTTGTAGAAAAATACTCGAAAATCGAAGTAGGCATTCGATCATTGAAACGCTTGCCAAAGAAAGACGCTTACTGATTGTGAATACTGGAAAAATCCAAATTCAGCGGTCTCGCTTAGTGCGTCAGTGTCCGCTAGAATAGCATATTGTGCAACAAGGAGGCAAAATCGCGGTCGACTCGCGTATCACATGCTTTCATCGGGTTTTCGGCTCTACGGTATTCAATGGCGCTGCAAATAATTAGAAACAAAAAATATCAACCATTTTTTTTTGACTTCCGTCAGTGCGTAAATTTTGTAATTTCCAATCAATCATCCTAATCATCCCAATCATCCTAATTAACGCGAGATTATGAGTACCTAGGAAAAAATTGGTGACTCGTTAAATTGGTGGACATAGAAAAAAAAATAAGGTTTTTGGATATTATAACTTATTTAATAAATAATGAAAATCAGAGAGGATGAGAGTCTGAAAGTGGTCAAGACAGGGGGAAAAATCATGCATATGGGGCATTCCATGTCTACTCGAACAATGGTTTCCGAATGAAAAGTAAGATTTTTGAGAATTTTTTTAGATTTTTGATAAAGTCAAATTGTAGATGGGGTGTAATAATCAAAAAATTAACGGTTGGCGGGAAAAGTATGAAAAAAAATTCAGGAGTGCTAAAACGGATCAAAAATGGTGGGGGGGAAATCATATGGACGGCCCCCTACTTTTCATTAAAAAAGAAATGCTCGTTCCATATCATGTTGTGAAATTTTCGGTTATCATCTTCTCCGATGTTGAGGTGGAGAATCTGAACCCGATGAGGTTACAGTGACACCTCACTTTTTGTTTTCAACCGTGTAAAGAGTTACCATTTATGCAAGTATATACTACAGCATATGGTATGTTCTAAAGCAGTAAATTTTATCACGTCGGAGTTAATCTCCTTGTTTTGCTTGCATATAGAATCGGTCGTGTGAGGTAAATATAGTCACGATCATCAACGTTATCGCGTACCTACATACTTGTTGATATATTGTAAGATTTGCTCGATTGACATTACACAAATACTTACAACTGAAACTTACAATTTGCGTTTTTGCTAGCAAAACCACCAAAGCCTTCATTGTGCCTCTTAACAAAAAAAAAAAAAAAAAAGTAAACCAAATTACAGTAAGCTGCTTTTTATCAACGACGAAGTATCATTCTTCGTTGGAAAGAAAAAATAAAATAAATGAGTCGTGTTACAATTTCATGAACGGTATGAAACTGATCATCGAAAAATAACGCTGACGCTTACAAAAGGTCTGGGCCGAGGGGTTATTCACTTTTTGGAAGTCGTAAGTCACCCATGTATCCAAAGTCTGAAGGAATAGCCCCTCGGTCAAGGCTTTAAGCTTCTAGGGCTACGATTATAAAAGTACCCTTTCGATTATGAGCAGGGGAACCTGGTACAGTTTCCTCTTGCTTCAAAAAAAAAAAAAAAAAAGATTGACTATGATTCTAAAAGCAAAATTCAGCCATTCATGAATTGGCACAAAGAATAGATGTCGTTGTACCATTGCGAAATATATATAACGTATCATTGTTGCTTTTGTATATTTGTAACTATTACAGCAATATGTATAAAATCTTTGATATACCTACGACTATCTTCTATCAAATAGAATTTGTCTGCTAAGCGGTTTTTAGCTCGTTATGGTTATCGAATTTGGGAGGCAGGTGTTCCCTTCGAAATATTATCAATTATTAAAGTTACTTTTTATCATGTAACACCAATTTTTTAGTTTCACGCACAATTTATCAATCACGACGATGATGTTAATTCATATATTCAATTATTTATAGGATCTTTGTGACCAAAAGATTCAATAGTTCTCCGAATATGGATTCTGTTCACTTCCCCTCATAACATATTGTAACATATCTGACGATTATGAACTTTTATCCGATACTATTTCATTTCGACAGGCAATTTACATGGAAACAATTGGAACCTTTGAATTCGAATGATCCTATGACAACTTTCATAAATTTGTGATTTGTACAATCAAATTTGTGCTGTTTGTTTTTCAAAAGCGCTGGATCGTATTATATTCGCCCTTTGATTCTCTTGAGCTGGTCTTTCGAGGAAATTAAAAAAAAAAACTTTCTCAAAAATTAGTTAATTCTTATTATGCTCTTTTAAGTGGTGCCGAATTTTTAATGAATCAATTTTATGGTGACATCAATATTCATCGTAGAACTCTGACAAATTGCTGATTACATATAATCGAACATAGCCAAGTAATAATAACAATTGGAAACAGTATTCATGTCTTCAAATATGCGACACGTAGCCTCCACCCACGCAGGATGTCCGGCGACTAGGGATGCATAATTTTCTGAAATCACGAAACCCCCGAGCAGTCATTTCCCACGGTTTGTTATTTAAAACATTAGTTTCGACGTTTCGCCCAACATTGGAAAAACGTCCTATGATGAATGATGATACTCTGTTGCCGGACTTCCGGTCACCATTCTGCTCAATGAGAAATTTCTTTTTCCTAATAAAACGAATTGCTTGGCAGTTCCTTATCCATTTCTTTTTTTTTCAAGTTTGTAGGGTAAATGCGTCAGTAAATGAACGCTTGAAGCAACGAGTATTTCGTCCGAGCAATGTAACAAAACATGCAAGCATGATACCTATTGAAAGTGAGAGAGATTCATAGAAGCCAAAAACAATTAATCGATACTCCAAAATGTGATCGTTTGTTCTAAGTGTGCATCATAAGTGCCAAATCCCGAGTGAATATATAAGAACGATGAACTAAGCTTTTCCAGGTAGCACACTTTTGCCCTTTTATGAAAAACAGTTCACAAATGTCCTCTGAACATTCAAACGTAGACAATACCGAAAAGACGACTACTATTAGACTTATAGTTGATGGCAGTCTCTTACTCGCGGATGCCTGTCGATCATACATATTATGATCAAAATACTTACGTCCGATGATGGTCAACGTTAGGATAAGTGTGCTACCTGGGAATCACTCGACTGTCAGATGGCATGATATCTTAGAATCACCAATTAAGATCCTGATAATAGATGGGAGCAAACAAATGCTCAATCTTAGGAGCATGTTCATTCACTGGGGCCTTCACCCTGTATGACTGTAAGATTGCACAATCACTGTATAAGTTGAAACTACGAAAGGTTTCGTACTGAACAATCGGCTAATTCTGTAGCAATTTGTAGGAACCGTAGGTGTCAGGCTTTACGTCAGACTCTACATTTTTTTATTTTCTTTTACTTTGTTATTATAGTCGTTGGAACTGACATTTAAATGAAATGCATCGGCCTACTTTTTGGGTTACTAGAATGAACATATATTTATATCGTTTTTAGTTGATACCTTTGTAAAATAACTTCGTGTCTGGATGGATCATAAATAAAGAACCACACTTTTTACCTGTACAACCTCGACTTGTGTTTCATTTCCATTGAAGAACAGTGAAAAAACTGAGAGCAGCAACACCAATAGCAAGAACACTCAAATTCAATCGCCATCTCAATCACAGAGGACAGTGCATCCTCCAATTTAGACATCCTTCCTTGTTTTTATTTTTTCACATCATCAGCCACTTAATTTTGTTTTCATATCAGTCAACAGTATTTTACATCGTTTATGTCTTAGGCAATCAAATCGTAAATGTTTTTGGCGCTTTTGGGCCTCTTCTTAGGTTGATCCATCGAAGCTAGAGGTGCTTCAGCAATATCGTTCAGGGTGGACCGTTTTTTCGTATGTTTCTTCGTTTTTGGGTCCTTTTTTGATTCATCAGTCCTCTCTAAGGGTCGACCAACTTCACACTCTTCAGGAATCAAACAATTCTCACGAATAGGAGGCTTTGTATCTGACGCAGACTCTGTTTCAAGTCTCGATCGTGACTCGTGACTGTTATCGTCAACGGTAAGTGTTTCAGATGCTCCTGCATCGTCGACCTCTGTTTTTATTCCAGGTTCTGCAGGATCCAACCCACTGAAACTGAGAAGAGTTTAAAGCACGTTTGGCAATACTCTAGAAGCCACATTTGTTCCTTGAATAGAAAAACAACAATGCCACTTCTCACCCAGGCTCTTGCGAAATACGCGAGGGATGATCGTTATTCGAACAGGATTCACAGCCCCTCGAATCTTCGTCAAGATCCACCATGGAGATGAACTCGTTTATAGAGTTCTCTGATTTCTTGCGACGGTTGAACATTCCATTCCTGAACATGTCCTGATTGAAAGGTTGTGTTTCAATATTCTCTAGACAAATGTTAATGCCATGGTTAAGGAGGCAATGGGCATTGGAATATCAACACTGGTGGACGGTGCACCCTTCTTTCACCTCATTATGTAGGGATAACCATTGAACACTCACTTCTAGTCAACTGAGCACCCCCCAGTTTGTACTCTAAGAGTTCCTCGTCCTTCTTATGAATTAAGTTCAACAGAATTTCATATCTATGCTGCAATTCCATCGAGGATCGGCACAAGGGTTTTGTAATTTCGTCCCAAAACTGTTGGGCATTTCCCTTGGCTAAATTTATCGTGAATTTGAACACGATACCGTCTATCCGATTCTCGAGCTTGATTTCATTGACAGAGATCTCAGTGACGTGATCAGGTACGTCTTTCAACATGACACCGAGAGTTTCCTCGAGATTGAACGAGTCCAAGTCTAACAATAAGTTCAATGACTGGAAAGTGAAAATTACGTTATATATAGTTTTTTGCACAAGATTGGACTGATGTAAAATCTTTCAGTATGGCTACTACAGAGAGGTGAGAAAGTACGACTGCTTCGATTATTGAGGAGTCTTCAAGATCTACGGAACGTGATACTTGAAGACATGGATCATCGGTGAAATGAGACTATATAAAAGAGCGGCCATCTGTATGTACCTGACATCGTGACAGTGCAATATCTTTGGTAATAGTTTCTGTCCAGATTTCAACAAGATTTGAGAGTAATATCTTCCAGGAGTTCGCCCCTGCTGAAGTAGATATCATATATTCTGATCCACGTATTTTAATATGCCGCCACTTCCTTTTGACATGACTTGACGAATTACTCGTCGGCCGTTCCATGTGTACAATGAGGGGTTTTGTGTCCGGTTGTGAATCTAAAAATCCGCTAAGAAGGGTTCCACTAGCATTATTCTCATGGTCAAGATTCTGAGGAGTCCTACCGTTGCCACGTCAGCAAGGTGTCTAGTGTCAATGGCATATCGAATTCCTCTACATTTCCCGGTTTTCCAGTTGATAATTTCAATTTGTTCAGGAAATTTCTAATCTAATTTACCTGAGCAACACAATTTCTTAGTACGAACTCTTCATAACTTGAACAACAAAAGTTTTCGTTACAAAATAAAATTGTTGATTTTTCTTGTAACTTTAATTTACAATAAATATTTGGATTCCGATTGATGATGATTTGAGGATTGTTAAATCATTCAAATTCGCCATTTTTTATTTATTTCTCATGTGGCACTCCAAGAATCAAACTGGGAAATAAATTTTGATTCGATAAATTTAAGCGGAAAGCAGCCTGAATTTAATTAGAATGGGAAAATTTACGAATTTAATTAATTTCAAAACATACCGATAAACATCTCAATTCAAAGAAATTCAAGGTAACCTTAGGATCAGCGTAGGATTTTAGATATTTTCGAAAATTGTACAAGCTGTAAGTGAAAACTCCAGGATATGAGCCCGAATTCCCTGACATTTCCCAGTTTTTCCAGACACGTGTAAATTCTCAGATTTCCCTGATAGCTAGAAACCCTGGACTCAAGTCAGCATAACAACAAGGCATGATTTTCAACCAGCGACGGAAAGGTATGGAACATACTTTGTGGATTGTAGAACTAGCAAGCATGTTTATTTGGAAAATTTAATCCTAACGTGTCGAATAAGAATTGTGAAGCTCTAAATTTAGAAAAATATGTTTTATTGTTAAAAAAAAATACACATCAGTCACTTCGCAATATCGTTTATAAAATTCATAGGCGATACTTGTGACCTATATAGGGATATACCAGGGGCTTGGGAGACGTTGGTTTGACAAGGACTAAGGAGCAAACCTGGCATAAACCAATTAAGGATGTATTGGCCGTACAATCTCAACCAAAAGTGATTCTCGTCGACAATATTAGGTACTTCGGTATGAGATAAAAATCGGAAAAAATCAACCACAATCAAGACGATAAAAGTATTCATTTTCAATAATAATAATGCCCAAAAGTTATCAACAAATTGTTTAAAAAAATCATTGTTTAACAAATTTCCTGGTGACGTTATTTTTTTTCCATGTCAAATAAATGCACTAATTTTTCTGAATACACACGAATTTTTTAAGAATTTTGTCACTATTTTGAAATTTCCGCTTTCGAAAATTACCAAATTTTGGAAAATGGAAAAAAATCTGAATTTTGGATATGTTTTTGTGAAAACGATGTAGATTACAATTCCGAAGTTTCCGGAGCGTGGAACAAATAGTTTCGTAAATACAGCCTTGACAAATTTCCGAAAACGGAAATTTCAAAATAGTGACAAAATTCTTAAAAAATGCATTTGTGTTCAGAAAAATGAGGGCACTTATTTGAGATGACAAAAAATAACGTCACCAGAGAACTTGTTAAACAATGTTTTGTTTAAACAATCTATCGATAACTTTCGGGAATTATTATTGTTCAAAATGAATACCCTCATCATCTTTATCATGGTTGATTTTTTACTTTGATTCATTTCATTCAACAGGTTGTAAAATATTCTAGGTTATGTACATAGATTTGCCGAAAAAGACCAACAATCAACAATTTCGGAGATATTTGAGGTTATGGACATCGATTTGCCAAGAGAATCAAGCAAGGGATGTGTCTTATTGTCTATTTTATCTATTTCTATCTTCACGCAACTCATGAACAAATTTTTAGAACCAATGACATCGCCAAGAATTGACTTGGGTCCGTCCAATATATCCCAATGTAACTAAAGTTGATATCTGTTGTTTTTTTTCATTCTTTAGTTACCGACAGAATCGATGTTCCAAGTTACCAGCGATTATATGTATAACTAACACAACAAAAAATCAACAAACATGTTTTTGAGTACAGCTGACCTTGGAGAGATTTGTAGTTTTGTACTTTGTACGGATTTACAGAAGCGCGGTGAGGACATCTATGAACATACTCAGTCATTGCATTCACGCGCCGGCGCGAAATTCAAATCTAGGTTTATGTTCGAACACCCTGCAAAAATCCTCAACAAAATTATTGTTTTCATCGAAAAGAAAAGAAATTGCGTTTTTCTCTCGAAAAAACAATTTTTGAACATTTTTGTTCTGATTTTGACGCATTTTTACTACATATAAATATCATTTTCGGCATTCGAGACCACCGCCTCATGATTCCTGAGGAATTTTCACCCCAAAAAATACTGATTACCAAATACTTAATCTGGATTATTCATACGAGAGTTATAGTACTTTATGAATGCAAAATCCAAAATCGCATCACTGTGGGTTGGTTGGATGCATGCTGAATAGAGGTGTGGGTTCTGCGGGTAAAAAACCAAACTATAACATTACGAATACAATACACTTTGGAGTTTTTCTCCGATTCAGTGGTTGAGCATAAAACTGCACTCTTACCAGACAAGGTGTAATCTCAGTTACATAAGTTATGGATCTAGGACAATTCTGAAGCATTAATTGTCAAGGATTACTTTGGGTTTTGTGATGGAAATGAATTTGTACCTCGTATGCTCGTGTATAATTTGTTTATTCATTCATTATCTGATCATTTCATGAAATTAATACTTCTATACATGAAGATAAGATGAAAAGAAACTAAAATTTGTAAAAGAATATTAAAACTACAGACGAGTGGATGAGAAGGGCGACATTTTACTTAAAATCTTTGTTGTTGAACAACTAAAGTCAAGTGTGATTTGGTTCTACAATTTTTTTTTCAGGATTCCTCAATGAAAATTACCGTTTAAACAAATTTTAAGATGAAAATGTCGTGCTTCACAGTCGTCAGGGTCTATCGATATTCTATTCTAATTGCTTTTTCGCGAATAGTTTGAGTATTCATAGCTTCGAAAGATTACTTTGATCTAATAACAAGTAATTGCTAATCATCTATGTATCACACACTGCCCTAAGTAGCTTGAAACACACTGTAAGTTCCTGACATGAGCGGATACTGCACTACACTGCATTGTTGCGTTTACAAATGTGGGAACCGCCGAAGGGGGAACAACTCAAGATTTGAATGACACATCAATTCTGAGGGCTGAAATAATTCGGAATAATTCATTTGATCCGACGTAATTCTACAAGTTCATATCAATTTTTCTTAATCCAACCTAATGCAACTCGATTCACAAAATTGGACTCAATTGAACTTCAATCCAATTTACACTTCATTCAACTTCAA
>JAFFZH010013125.1:14243-48532 GCA_018420115.1 Euura saliciscinereae
TGGACTCAATTGAACTTCAATCCAATTTACACTTCATTCAACTTCAAATCAATTCAATTAAAACCTTATTCAACCTAATCCAACTGAGATTCAATTCATTTTCAACTTGATTCAACTTCGCTTCAACCTTATTCAACTTAATTTTTCTGATTAACTCAATCTGATAGTTTTGCCATCAGTTCTCGAGAATCAACTTCAATTCAAGTAAATATCTGAATATTCAAATAAATTCAAATAAATTCGGGTGATTTCTCTGTTAAGTTAGTTAATTCTCATCCATTCGGGTAATTCTGCGTTGATTCATTTGATTTTTATTAATTCAGGTGAATCCCGATTTGATTCATATACTATTGACACGTCGATTAAACGAGTTATTTCCCCCTTTGGAACAGCGCCATATGAGGCCAGGTACGCGATTCGTTATTTCATGAGCATGGCGCTGTCGGGAAGAATATCTGCATGTACGAATGATTTATTCTAGACACTACTATTTCTATAAACTAATGAGATTTCTGCTGAGATTCACGTGGAATTTCGTTTTTTCTTTACTACTACAGCTATTGCTACATTGCAACTAAATATGCTGAATCATAATACCTTGTTATATTTGTAAATTTGTAGAAGTTTCTTAGGTAAAAATCTGATCTAGATCGATTTTAAACAATATCTAACAGCTAACACGCGATAAAAAACAATCATCTAAGGGGAGACTTCGGTGAAATTTTGAAAATCGCCATTTGAGGTCGTAGAAAAAAATCCGTCCAGCAGTTTTTGAATAATTGTAGTAGACTGTAAAAACAAACTTCAGCCTCCTGCGATGAAAGTGTAAGTGCAACGAACCTTGTGAAGAAGATTCTGTCCAACGCTGCCAAAAATTCCTTGCGTCTACACTTTCATCGCAGGAGGCTATACCATACTATATTTTTTCTATACACCTCTTTTCAATGTTGTAAGAAATTGAAAACCTATTTTTGCCCAAAATTTCACCAAAGTCTCTCCTTAAAACTAAGAAAACAATAACACAACCTGTCCTTGTACGGTCTCGTAAACTAACTTACAACTACGTCAACAAAATCGCTGGTACATTCGAGATTCGAGCACAGAAATTTCATCGGATCTATGCAACTGGATACTTCATACTATCTTATATATTCATCACAATTGCGATACATTCACCTGTTCGATCTGCGACATTGAAAGGCACTCCTTGACCTGTTCGAAATACTGGAATTAGTTACAATGTGGTGGCCACGCTATATTGGAAAAATCTTTGGATCCTGAGCGAGCGCAAAACAGATCTTTTCTGCCCTTGGGCGTAAAGTGCTGTTTTGCGCCCACTCACTCGGTCTGGTAATTTCACATTCGAAAAATAGTCCTTTGCACCCTTGATACACAATGTACTACACTCAGAATGTTCCAATTCAGTGGCAAAAAAAATCAGTATTTCAAAGTTATTTGGACTCTTAGGGAATTGTTCTGAATAACTATGAAAAACTCTGTGAATCCTCTGATAATCTCTGAAAATATTCTGATTATTTTTACGTAATTGGAGTGCATTGGGTCAGAAATATTTTTGACTGACCACCAAGACTGAGAAAAATCATTGCCTCTTACGATGCACAACTGCTGCAATAAAAAATTGAAAATAATTTTCCAAACGAATTAGCAGAGTTCTTATAAATTCTTAGAAAATAGGTAAACAAAAAATTTCTTAAAATTGTCATCCAAATATGGAAATGAAAAATGAATCTTTTAAATTATATACAATAGAATTATTTTACCTGTCGAGGCCGAAAAGTTCCGTCGTAGTTTCTTCACTGAGCAGTTTTCATATCATTTATTCGGAATGTCCAGTGACGCCAGAATTCCAAATTCTCTGAGAATCTCAGTGATCTTTCCGTTTTTTTGCAGTACCAGAGAAAAACCAATGACCACATGAATATATTACAATTGGTTCTTTTCCTCACTTGATTCCCCTGAGAATTCCTAGCAAACTGAAATTTCTTTGAGATTTCCATATTTCACAAGTTTTTCCCTCTCTGTGAACAAGCTGATGTTTCTTACAGAATTATTTCTAATTCACGCATCACAGGGCAGCACAAAAGCACAGCCCAATGATAACGATCCCTGAAATGCACGTAAGATCACGTTTGATATTCCTCACTCTAGTACCAGCTCCCGGGAGACTGTAGCTGCTACGCCACTCGACATACGACAGTGGAATAACGACGTGTAGAATGTCAGGAATCATAAAGCCCAGGTCCCGAATAACCTGTGAACGTTATTGCTCGTTAACTTCATGATCTGCTGCGTCAACACTCAGACATATACACGGTGTAACACCTCAAGTGTCGAGAATGGGAGGTGCTTAGTTCCACTAGGACTTTTCTGATTTCCAAGGTCAAAATGTATCATTGACCTTGGAAACCAAAAAAGTCCTACAAATACATGATGATAAGGTCAAAAAAAGATTTATTAATTCAAAATACATCACGACAACTTGATGTGTATGAATGAAACATAAAGTTATGATACAATCTAATGAATAGGCAATGTTTCCAGATACTTTTCATATATGCGTGATTTTTATTTACCTGATGGGCATATCCCTGTCCCCTGACAACATTGGTGATAAATTGATCCCAACTACCGGCGAGAATGTGCAGGATGGCAATAGCCGCTATGATGAATGCTTTTCTGTGGGTCGTTGGGTTCGACGAATCAGCCAAATGGACAACGAGAATCGTTGATAATAATTCAGTACCGGTGAAAAACAATTGATGGTACCATTGCGAGTAAAAATCGTCGTTCCAGTAGTTTATGTACACCCACCACGAATAATAATGAGAAAATACTGCGGTTACAAAAAGTAACAACATCCCAATTCTCAGCCGACCATGCATGGCCAGCCATGCCAGATGCTTAACGCTCTCGTAAAATGTGATTATACCAGCCACTATCATGAACCATATTTTTATCGTGTTCAGAGTGGCATTGAAATACATGTGCTTGTAAGATGCAACACCAGATTCGTAAGAACCTGAAAAATAGGACGCCATGAGTCTACTGCCGGAGCCACGGACCATGACATGTAGGGTACTCACCCTTGAATACTGTGTCCCAACAAGAGCAGGAGCAGTAATGCTTGTCAACGTCGCGTGAGAATTCTGGCCAGAAGTAGTAGAGCACGGCGATATGTGCAGGGGGAATGGTCAACGGTGCCAAGATACCCACAGCCTTTGAACTGCAGGTAATGAGACCGGGAAAGAGCCGAGTTTCCAACATTTTTATGTGTCTCTCTAACAAACCTCGGTCTATATGTGCTGCACTGGGTGTATAATTTCGACTCTTGGATGGTTATTAATAGATGAGTCATTGACCATGTCCTATGCTAAGAATAAAGTTTAGATTTATTAGGCTCATAGTCTTTACAATGCAAACCCCTCCACTTACCTACGGATTCTCCTCATGATCGGTGACTTCTTAGGATACACGGTAGTTATCCATACTTTGGATAACGCCTTGATTATTCTTTCAGAATTCGCATAGGGCAACCACAAGCTAGAGGCATTAATTTGTGTTGAATTACGTCATGGTAATTTGAACACATTAGCTGGCTGAGTTAGGAGCCGGAGTACCTGCGATCGGTACATCGCGTTTGAACTTCCAAATTGCGAGAGCATAATTATAGCGAATCGATATCCACATTAGTGTAGATGATTATTAGGCTCAGACACATCTCCGCCCGTGGCGACCATATTTGTTTATCGCGATCGTTCCAAAATATACAAAAATGGCGACGGTACGACCCACGCACTGATCTCTATAGAGATCAGTGGACCCACGGCGCAGGGGCGTATTCGTCCATGCTAGTCCCCTACAGTAGTTTGAAAGCGGGAAAAGTCTCATTTCGTAGATTTTTGATTCGAGCAGCTTCCACCGTAGAGCGCTGCAGACGCGTCTAACATTAAGGTGAAATGAAAGTCACGTGACCTCGATATGATATACACTTGGAATTTTCAAACGCTATTTTCTCAGCCATAACACATTCGATTGGTGTGATATTGATAACAGTGACGTAGAAAAACTCAATGAAGGGCCTGCCAATCGTGGATTTTCGAAAATCGAGACGTAATAACGGTTTTTTAACAATATTGTTCTGTAATCCAAGGAAGTGCTGCCTCTCTCCACGAGGGGCAGCACCTCCTTGGGTTACAGAACAATATTGTTACACAAAATTCTGATTATGTCTTTCGATATTCGAAAATCCACGATTGGCAGGCCCTTCATTAAGTTTTTCTACGTCACTGATATCAATTTCACATCAATCGAATGTGTTTTGGCTGAGAAAATAGCGTTTGAAAATTCCAAGTGTAAATCATACCGAGGTCACGTGACTTTCATTTCACCTTAAATCTGAAATTTTCGGAACTTGGCTTCAAATACACGCTTTCAAAAGATGCACGATTATAGATTAATCGATTACTTTTTGCCGATTAAATCGAGTCGCGATCGATTATTTTCTTGGAGTCGATTAGTCGATTAATCGATTATTCTCAGGCGATATGTATCGATACATCCGAAAATCGATACTTTGTGATTCAAGCGATACATCGGTTTATCGATACTCTTGTAGTCGATATCGGGGTACAAATAAAGTATTTCGTGTAATTTTCATTAAAAAAAAGATATTCAAATATGGCGAAATGAGCAGTATAAAGTTCTTTCATGATTCAATGTTTCTCACTTCATTAGGATAAAGAAAACTAGCTTTTAAATTAAGTTACTACTTTTCAAGGCAAAATTTGATTTTTAATCAAAAGCAGTGTATTTGGTCGATCCTCTTCTCATTAATCGTATTCAATTGATAATAATGTATCGATATTGATGAAATCGATACAATAGAGTCGATACATTGGCCGTATCGATATACACTCAAGCATTCAATACGTATCGATACGATCACGATTCGATTATCGCGCTGACCGATTACCTGCATTCGATCGAAGGATTTTTTGAATCGATTAGTTGGTTGTCCTATTAGTACTAAAATCGATCTGATAATCATATCATAATTAGAGATGCGAATGGTAAGCGTGACCGGAAAATTTACCGTAATTTTACCGTCAATTACTGGTAATTGACTGCGATAAAATTACCACATTGGTCACATTCTGATATTCTGATTAGATGTGCGATAAATGAATAAATAATTCTATGTTCGAACATTTTTCATTGGGTTTTCAATAAGATTTCTATTGAAGTAACTACGGTATATTGTCGGTTGGCGGGTTCGAGGTTTTTGGACTTTGGGTAGATAGGCACGTGCCGCACGAAAGTGAGGTTAGAAATGGTAAAATTACGGTAAAAATACGGTAAAATTACGGTTATTTTTCGGTAATTTTACTGAGAATCGAAATACCGGTAATTTCACATCTCTAATCATAATCTATTAATAACAGAAAAATTGTTCAACATGACAGAAAATATGCTTGATAGAAACAAAAAAAAAACAAAAAAAATGCTCATTATAAAAAAAGGAAAAAAATATTCTTAACTGAAAAATAGATTGGTATGAATATAAAATGAGTTTGATATTAGATTTTGTTCATAGAGAAAATCGATTAAGTCTTCGCAATTAATCGATTATGGACGTGTCCGATTAGCCGATACACAGTAATCGATTAATTACCGCTCGATTTCCATCTTGATTCGTATCTGCGCATGCGCTATTTTCAAATATAGAACAGTTGCGCAGCAGGTAAACAGCACCGTGTCCAGCACTGTGTATCAGACACACTGATCTCTATATAACTGGATAGTGGACTGGTACCTTTTCTCCACGCTCAGCGTGACGCCAATAGAAGCCGGGCGAGGGGCTTGTGGGGACGAGGGACGCGGTAAACTGGGTGAAAGTCTTAGCGGGAAATTTGATTCGGTTCGGGCGGTTGAAGGTTAGATTGCACCGTTTATTCAACTGAACATAGTTTGAGTGACATAGTTCATCCGTAAAATAACCTCAAAAGCCGTTTTTGATAGCGAATGGCGGTCGGATGTAATCGGAAATAAAAGATTTGAACTGCCCGCTAAGACCTTTCACCAACAATATGCAAATGGCGCTGACCAGGGGGGTACCACTCAGCGGCCGCACTCCACTATCCAGTTATATAGAGATCAGTGATCAGACACGTGGTCGGCGCGACCGACCTAACCTTACCTATCTTGAAATCCAGCCGCCAGTTTTCGTTGTGTTGTTGAAACTCGGCTGATATAATAATCGTTGGAAGATCATGGAACAGAGTCAACCTAGGGCTAAAAGTTGGAAGGAGCACAACCGCATTCACAAAGAAGAACGCAAAAAATGGAGAGAAGAGAGATTGATAAAAAAGATAAAGAAAGAAGACAGCAAAAGTCTCGCCGAAGAGGTTAAAAAGTCAAACGAGTCTGAGATTCTATTGAAAAGGAACGTATCCACGGTGAGCATCGCCGTGCCGGGTTCAATTTTGGACAACGCCCAATCCCCGGAGTTGAGAACCTATTTAGCCGGTCAAATCGCTAGGGCTGCTTGCATCTATAAAATCGACGAAGTGATCGTCTTCGACGATATGGGAGAGGTTCTAGAAGCCGAGAGAAAGAAATTGAGGCACGACGACGTGTTCGGAGAGGTCAGGGTCGGGTGTTTACAGCTCGCAAGGATACTGCAGTACCTGGAGTGTCCCCAGTATCTGAGAAAATATTTCTTCCCAATCCACAAAGACCTCCAATACGCCGGTGTTCTGAATCCTCTGGACGCGCCGCACCACCTGAGACAGAACGACGAGTCCCTATTCCGCGAAGGAATCGTAACAAACAAACCGATCAAAGACGGAAAGGGGTCCCAAGTCAACGTCGGGCTACTCAACGACGTCACAGTCGACAAAGTTCTCTCGTCCGGCCTGCGAGTCACCGTCAAAATACCCCTTGAGCAACAGAATCCAAAGAAACTCAAGGGCGTTGTGGTGCCTCCCAGCATGCCCAGATCGGAGACTGGCGTATACTGGGGGTATACGGTCAGAATAGCCAATAATCTGACCGAAGTAATCACCAAAGGCCCTTACAAGGACGGCTACGACCTCACAATCGGAACCTCGGACAAAGGAACATCCGTCGACGACAGCGTGGTTGATAGTCTCAAGTACAACCACGTGCTGATCGTCTACGGTGGCTTGTCTGGACTGGAGGCAGCCCTGGAGGCCGATCCTCACTTGAACGAGGACGATCCGTCTTTACTATTCGACAAATATCTGAACATTTGTCCACACCAAGGGTCCAGAACGATTAGAACGGAGGAAGCTATTCTGATTTCGTTGGGCGAGTTTCGGACGAAGCTATCGCCAAACGATCCACCTTTGGATAACTCGCAGTTTCAGAGCACGCGGAAACTGAAGATTAGCGATCGTGTCGCGAAGACGGAAACAGATACCAAAACGCGAGTCTATTGTTCTGATTCGAGCGATTCTTCGACATAGATAGTAAACGACAATCGGTTTCCTTCATAATTCATCTTTATTATGTACAAGTATAAGAATACAAATAAAACGTATAAAAGAAGCAGCAAGATCTCCTTAGATTGCGAGACCCTCGTATATTCTCATTTTTTTTCCTCTAATGCTTCTTCAATACGGAGTTTACTGTGTCTTTCAAAGATGCGATCACTCTGGTGGGATCTTTGGCGCCGACCACTGCAGTCCCAGAAACAATCATGTTAGCACCTGCCTAGAACATGAACGAACAATAATTATTTTCCGCACGCCGTGCGTAAAGTTCAATTTTACGCACGCAAGCGTGCGTGTAATCGGATTTTACGTGCGTTTGTGATGAGAAATTTTGTTCGATACGTGTGCGAAAATTGTTACAAACCTTTCGCACTTGTATCGAAATATACTATTGTGTATCAAGGGCGGAAAGTACTATTTTTCCGAGTGTGCTTTAGGCCACTCGCCAAAATAGCCTTGCGCCCGTGATGCACACGATGTTTTTCTCATCACATGGTCTGCAAAAATGCCTCTTTTCAGACCGAGTGAGCGGGCGGAAAACAGGATTTTGCGCCCTAGGGCGAAAAGATCTGTTTTCCGCCCGCTCAAGAGGTATGAAAAGTGGCATTTTGCGACCGGGTGTGAGAAAATCATTTTGAGTGATTGAGAGAATTTTTGCTAGTATCAATTAAATTGCAAGATGGTCAATCGGATTCCCTTGCATTTCCCGGGATTCTGGTAAAAAATTTCAATTCTTCCATGAAATTTTTCACCTATTTTACTTGATCAACAAAAGTTTTCGTTAGAAAATAAAATTGTCAACTTTTATCGTAATTTTATTTTACATAGAGTCTGCTAAAGTAATCTGAATATGCAGTTGAGTGTCAACATGTTATTAGAAAAAAAGTGTGAGGCAATGCTCACCTCTGCACAAGCGTGTATGGTACTTGGTCCAACTCCTCCGTCAACTTCGATGTCTAAAGTAGGATAATTCGTTCTGAGCCATCTGACTTTCTCCATCATTGGCTCCATGAATTTTTGACCCCCAAATCCTGGCTCGACGGTCATTATCAGTACCATATCTGCCAAATCTACGTAGTCAACTACAACGTCAACAGGTGTCCCAGGCTTCAGAGCTAAACCCACCTTTCCGCAAATGAATAATTTCTTTATATCGTATATCGGGCGGAAAATCTAACATTTCTCATTCAAGCCATACATAAATTGAGGCAACGTCGCCAGGGTCGTAAATTGCTTGACGGTTTCGTAGATATCAACAAACCTTCATTCCCGCTTCCTTAACTTTTCTGCAAATCAAGGGTACATCGGTAACGGGTTCGACATGAAACGTGTATTGATCGACCCCAGCATCCGACATAGGTGTGATCCACTGAAAAAATTGCAATTCTAGTTACGGGGGAAGAATGACATTCACTTATTCAGAAAGGGACAAAGTACTTCAAAAACAATCAGTCACATGCCTGTGGTTTTGGGTATGTGTGACGTTCATTGTTATCTGTGTAATATTTTGAATGATAACAGTCGGTGTAACAAGAGTCGGACTCCTTATTGACCTTGTAAGCATTCAGCCATAGAAAATGTGTGTTTAGTCCAATTCAAGTAGGGAAACAAAGGAAGGGTTTGCGTGTCGGGTCAAATCTAGAGCTATAAAACTGTGCATAGATAATTGTGAGTAACTAACGAAACAGTTTCATCGTGTAGGTGCATAATCAAGCTCTGAAATGACCGAATTGACCTTCATATCGAATAATCTGCTCGTCGAATTAACATTCTGTATAGTATTGTGATTTTTGTTGAAATAAATATGCTATAGGTATGATATTGTTTTTTCTGTAGTATATATAAGATACCTGTTCGGGTTTAGAAACCATCATATGCGTCTCAAAGAAGGCATCTTTGATTTTATTCCGAAGACACTTGACCAGCGGGTGACCGAAGGTGAGGTTAGGAACGAAATGACCGTCCATTACGTCCAGGTGGAGGTAATCCGCTCCGCTATCCAACAGGCGCTGTGATTCATTGTGTAAATCAGCCAAATCTGCGTTTAATATCGATGGCCCGATTTTGGCAGACAGGGACTTGGACATTTTTTAACTTTGTACTGTTTAAAATCACCGCGTGAGCACGGAGGTACAGACCACACCGGCGACTGACCACTGACCAGTAACAACCACTTGTGAGATTCCCATCAAGCTGCGTCTACAATGGAGCGACGCGACGCGTACGTTCTGACGTCACCCATAAGATTTTGCTGGGCGACGTCAGCGCGTATACGATACGATTATCGCGCTAATCGATTAGTTGCATTTGATTACTCGATTTTGTCAGTCGTTGGTTTTTAGCCGATTACCGATCCGATTATCGTACGCATAATATCATGATGTATAACAGAAAAATTATGTAACACGACAGAAAAAATATTTGATATACAAGAATTCTAATTTTGAAAAAGGAAATGTGATATAGAATATGATAAAAAATATTCTTAACGTGAAATGAAAGTCACGTGACCTCGATATGATTTACACTTGGAATTTTCAAACGCTATTTTGTCAGCCAAAACACATTCGATTGATGTGAAATTGATATCAGTGACGTAGAAAAACTTAATGAAGGGCCTGCCAATCGTGGATTTTCGAATATCGAAAGACATAATCAGAATTTTGTGTAACAATATTGTTCTGTAACCCGAGGAGGTGCTGCCCCTCGTGGAGAGAGGCAGCACTTCCTTGGATTATAGAACAATATTGTTAAAAAACTGTTATTACGTCTCGATTTTCGAAAATCCATGATTGGCAGGATCTTCATTGAGTTTTTCTACGTCACTGATATCAATTTCACACCAATCGAATGTGTTTTGGCTGAGAAAATAGCGTTTGAAAATTCAAAGTGTAAATCATATCGAGGTCGGGTGACTTGCATTTCACCTTAACTAAATAAAAAATTATTGCACCACCCAAATCAAAACGAAGCAAAAAATGCGTGTCTATAATTTGACGTACTAATTTCACATTTGAAATGGAAAAATCTGACGATTGTACTAATGACTGCTGTGAACAAGAACGCTGTACAATATCACATATTACGAGCATAGTAATTCTTCTTGTTCATACTACATTTACAAATATTGTTTAAAATACTCCTCAAATCCAAAATCGATCGATTTTCCGTATTTGATCCACGAATGCATTTCAAACCTCCCGCCATTTCGCCTCTGGTCGAAATGGCACCAAAGACGAAGGCGACTGAAGGGTAATCCTGGATGTTTTTGTCAACTTTTCACGCCGTAGTGACCATAATGCCGGATTTTCATTGGCAGTATCTGGACCACTGATCTTCTAATCTTGACATGCGGCAAAATACTGCCAATGAAAATCCGGCCTAACAAATGGCGCGCACACCGTGCTCGAGTTATGACAGTAGAATCTTCACTTATAATTTGTTTTACACCGTCGCAAAATGCCAGTTTTCATCTTTACCGTGTGATTATAATTTTTCTCTCAGTTTATTTTTTACGGCACAGACATTGAAAAGTCACTTTTTGACGCCAGTTGCAGAACTGCGTATTGAAAATGCGGTATAATGACTTTGTGCCGCAACTTTGGACTGCGCACTTCGAACTGCGCATCAAAGTTGCGGTAGAAAGACTTTATACCGCAACTCGGAACTTGGCAGTATGAAGTGCCACTTTACGGAACGAAAACAGGCGTCAAAAAGTGTCTTTTGACGAAGCAATTAACGCAATGGGTGGGTGATGTCGCTGTGTGAGGAGTTCTGTAAAAATTCAGAAAATATTATTGCCGAATATACAAATGTGGGCGAAATTGATTCTCACAGCAAGAAAATATGGATTTTGTGCGATTACTAATATTATTTATGTAACATATGTATATACACAACTTTATTCATCAACATGTATCTGTTATTTTACATTAAAACAAGTTATATATGGCTTAGCGAACATGCGAAATTCTTGTCTATCTGTATGACAAACTTGAAATTTATTTTAAGAGAAATTTTGAGAATAGTATCTCAATATGTTTTGTCATAATTTCATTGTACTTTGCCATATTGACTCTTCCATAGTTTTTGTGGTGCTATTGACATAATTAATAGTACCGTTGAAGACTTGGATATCTGCGAGGCCGCGGCTTCTTCTCAGGAAGTCACAAAAATTATTATGTAATGATACCCAAATGTCATGAAGGTGGAGTTCCTAACGTTAGCAAGACAACTCTTGGTTCGACGCAGCGGTTCTTAGCACTATACCTTGCGCAGCTGCTGTGTCCAACGGCTATAGTTTAATAATCAAGGGTTGGGGGGTGAACAACTATGCCGAGCTTCGCACGAATTAATACACAGGGTGGTTAAAATGCCCTGCAGTTCGGTTTTTAGTATCAGGTTGGAACGAGTCCGGAATGAATCAATCGTGTTGAATCGGTGACTACCATTGTGCTGGTAGGGACATTTTGCAAATTCACTTGCACGTCGTGCAGAAGGTCTAATACAAAAATGTCGAATCGATCTTCAAGATTTCTGTATCATCTCCAAGCCCCCCGGATAGTCGATATTATGCCTGTTCAATTGAAAGAATGACCGTTGTAGAAAGACAATACCCTTTATATGGGGTGTTCCATGCAAAGCGGGACAGGTTTTGACCGAGAAGAGGCGAATATTGACGCCCGTCGAGAATCCTGTTCCTTACTACCTTGCGACGAGTTCTTCAGAGTTTTGGACGCTGATTGATTTTTGATTTCAATAAATTATTGAAAAAAATGTGTCACGAACAATAAAATTTTTCGTTACCGGGACTGTCTTAAAATGAAGTCCGTACACCAAATACTAATACAAAACAGTTCAAAAACAGTCCTGATGACATAAAATAATTTTATTGTTTCCAAAAATATTTTCAATAATTTATTGCCGACGAATAAAAAAAAACGAGTTGCTGAAAATTTTACCATACTTTTGCGACACCTCGAACCATGTTCAGTAAAATTTTCAAGTAAATCGAGCAGACCCTTAGAAAATTCCTTTAATCGCGCCTCACGGGAAATCAAAAATCAATCAGGATCTAAGACTCCGGAAAACTCGTTGCAAGGTAGTAAGGAACGAGATTCTGGATGGGCGTCGAATTCGCAGAGCCTTGGTAGGAACCTGTTCCGCTCCGCCTGGAATACCCCATATTCGCTATGTGCATGACCTTGAACGCAAGCTGAATTCGACGAATGCGCTCCGGGTGGCAAAAAAAGAGACTTTCGGTAGGAGAAGTCCAGCACACTGATTGAACAGCATCAAAAGACGCGGATAATCCTGCCAATTACGGCCAGTTCTTATTCTGTCCTCTCCTACTGAAAGTATGATTTTTCGTCACTCGTGGCGCTAGTTGTCTAGACGCACATAGCGAATACATATACCATTCAGAATCCATATGATATTAATTCGTCGGAGGAAAAAAGACGCTGGGTAAATGTAATTTACTATTGCTTATAGTTCCTAATATGTACAGACTTACAGCGTATAGATATACATATAATACTATAGTAGATGTAACAAATGCATAGTGCCATTAACTTTTCAAATATCTTACGATTAATAATTGTTTTATTAATTGAACCGCGTCAAATATTGAAATATATTTTTTCGAGCTTCGGACATGCTAGTAACATGCTTGTCGTCTTTGCCTACGTAGTATATCACTTCGATGAATCAGACAAAAAATCAAGGTATTTCGATTTCTTTTACTTCATCTCGTACCAGGAACAAATCGTACAAGCATTTGTAAATAAGCACATACAAAAAGTCATGTGAAAAATACAAAACATATTTTTGAACTAATATTTGTTTTTAACTAAGTATAAATATATAAACACATAATATAAGTATAAGAAAGTCTGAGAAATTACAGGTAATTAAATGCAATTCTTTGGCATTTAGATTATTTTTGTGATAGTGGAACAAAAAAAATAAAATAAAAAATAATGAATAGCGTTGTTGTCATTATATTTAAGAAAATAATACAACAAGGTGGCTGCTGGAAACATATTTACAGCTACAAGAGCGAGTCACCATACATGGACTTTCCATAAACTAGCAACAATATATTTCAAACATTTTCAGATATACAAGACAAAGCATGACAGAGCTAGTAAACAAAAATGGATAAGAAAAAATCCCAGATTGTAATGAATTAAGGTGAAATGAAAGTCACGTGACCTCGATACGATTTACACTTGGAATTTTCAAACGCTATTTTCTCAGCCAAAACACATTCGATTGACGTGAAATTGATATCAGTGACGTAGAAAAACTGAATGAAGCGCCTGCCAACCGTGGATTTTCGAAAATCGAGACATAATAACAGTCTTTTAACAATATTGTTATGTAATCAAAGGAAGTGCTGCCTCTCTCCACGAGGGGCAGCACCTCCTTGGGTTACAGAACAATATTGTTACACAAAATTCTGATTATGTCTTTCGATATTCGAAAATCCACGATTGGCAGGCCCTTCATTGAGTTTTTCTACGTCACTGATATCAATTTCACATCAATCGAATGTGTTTTGGCTGAGAAAATAGCGTTTGAAAATTCCAAGTGTAAATCATATCGAGGTCACGTGACTTTCATTTCACCTTAAGAAGAATTCGAATCGATATCCGTTTAGAATTTTCAAACACCGTATCTTGTCAGTGACTGGTCTTCTGATGTGAATTCGAAATTTCACAAATGAAAGACTATCAATTATTCATTGAATAATTTCGATCTGTAGCAGTCTGTGAGCTATTTGTCACTGATAACATGCAATTTATAACACTCAGGTTAAAGTCAAAGTAACGTTGGTATGAAAAATATCAACTTATGATGCCTCGCTCGTATTTCATGGTAATGTAATGGAAAGTGCAGTCTTTTTTTTTTGTATTTAATGATGGCTGCGGTGCACGAGTAGAATAGGACCAGTTCGGCATGGCGTGGGGTTTTTCGAAATGGCGTTGCGTGTATCGGTACTGCTCAGGTCATCACTGGGTCCTCCCTGTGGCATGCAACAAACGAACATTCTCTATTACTCAACTACGTTGCGGTTAATGCGTTTATCAACAAAACTCCACTAGTGTCGTGCACATCTATCAGTTTCCTGATGACAAAAAGTCAACATTCGAAATCAACTGCAAGCATCGAGGCTCATCTGTGCGCAAGAGGCCCGCTGGGACACAATCATCAATGGACGCGAAATAATAAACTCGCATGCATTGGTCACCTCAGTACCACCCATTGGCATACATGTGCCTGTCAAAATAAATAATTCAGACTGCTACTGTCTGGAGCGGCTCAACAACAACGTACAAGGGAGGCACATGTATGCCGATAGGTGGCACTGAAAGATGATCTGTGTCCAATTTGGTACGTGCCCGAAAAATATTGTGTGCAATAAAGCAAGTTTATTGATTGTGTCCAAACGAGCCTTTCCCGCTAGAACACATGTCTGCTACGAATGTAAAGTGATTCATTCTTCGGTGTGGCATGCAATAGATGATATGGCAAAAAATGACCTAAGCTTGATGCACCCTACCGATCAATGCTAGACAATGCGATTTAAGGATGAAATACAAAATCGTTATATTATGTAATTTTGATAGTGATTAGTTTTATTTCCATTAGTACTTCGTCGCTTCGTCAGAATTTTAATGTTCATACAAATATGTTACAATTTTATTTACACGGGGTCGCATGATCAACAACAACATACATATAGTGTGTTCATGTATTGTGCAAATATATAGAGAATATATATATCAACAGATTAAACTAATATGTAGAAATCTAGATAACGGGAGATTGAATTTCTAAATTTTATTAATTAAATAAGTTAATATATTTTGTAAAAACAGGGTAGTGGTAGATACGATATACAGGAACCATCGCTAAGACACTAATTTGACTAGGCAGAGATATAAAATAATTAGGGCACATCACAATGAGACCAAGTTTGAATATAATTGACTATCAAAAACGATGTATGTACTGTAAGTGTTATCAGTCCGGAGAACAGTTATATCTATCTATAGCATCAGTATATTGAGAAATAGAGATTGAGTCTCCTAAAACACTTATTTACAGAATACATCTGCTAATATTTGAGCGCAGCATCAACAGCGCAGTGCCGGATTTAGGAAGTGAGAGGCCCTGGGCGGCGCGGTTGTGGAGGCCCACTACCCTGTGCGAATTTCCATTGTACCTAACTAAATTTTTCCCTTTATCTCAAAATTTGGAACCTATGAAAATAGGGCTCTACCGAAATTCACTTTTAGGATCTCAATACCAATATTAGCGAAAATGTTTGGCCAATTTACCATAACGTCTTTGCACTTATAATTATTTTATTGCATGCAAAATATTACGTGTCTAATGGCAGGAAGTCGTAAGCGCCAAAAACGCGATTTTGGTGGCAAAAAGTGTTTTTTTTTCAGGCCATTCGCCCTGAATACGGTCAAAACGTATAGATCAATTGAAATTACGAGATCGAAAAATGTAAGTGCACAAGGTCGTACGTTGGGCGGATACGTCGTTCTTTCATCACAATTTTTAGGGAAAATACAAAAAAAATCTCAAGGCAGAACGTCGTAAGCGCCATTTTCTTTTAATTAAATTTTTCATGATTTTTTCAAATAGCTGTAAAAACTCGTGAAACGTAAAGAATAATCAAAAACACCTGAAATGCAAATATAAATTGAAAAAACGACCGCGGTTTCAAGAAATTCAGTAAAAAAATATTCGTAGTTAAAAGCAGAAGGTCGTAAGTGCCATTTTCTTTTTTTTTATTTCTGTGACTACGACCTTCTGCTTTTAATTGACCTCATATTAAATTTCAACGTTTATGAACGAATCTTCGGGTTCTTATCCCAAATACAATTAAAAAAATACATATGACCTTTTGCCGTTACGAACAGCAAAAACTCGTATAATGGCGCTTACGTCCTTATGTCATTAGACACGCGATATACAGGGTGAATTCCTAACGATGATACATTCTGAAATTGATTACAATCAAAAATAGCGTTGCTAGCTTCACACTTGACGGATATTGGCCACTTTCCGCACGTGTCACACACGCTATTTTTTGTAATTCCTCCGATGGAAAGTGAGTTCTTTCGAAGCCTGTGTGAGTTTCCAAGCGGTGCAGTAAATAAAGCACTAGTGCGGAAACTGAAATTACTATAGAAATTTCATGGAGTTCATGTATTAATTGGAACTACTTTTGCAACAGTAAATACATGACGATTAATAAAAAAACATTTTTCTACGGACCATCAATTTGGATGTGAAGCTCCTCCTTGATATTGACATTTTGTAGATGCAGTTTGATTATTCATTTGGAATTTACCGCACTAGTGCTTTACGTCCTGTACTGCTCGGATGTTATACACTTTACACCCGCCACACATGTTTCGAAAATCATACTTTCCAAGCAGGTGTTACAAAACAAAGAAACTTGCGATACGTAAAACTGTCCAACAACTGGTAGAATATTCATGCAATTTATCTGCGTTTCAAGCATATAGAAAAACATATTTACATGAGATAAATATGCAAATCTTATGTACAATTAGATCGGTATAAGTACATTTTTTGTGAGGCATCTCAATATTTGATTTCTTTTTTTTTATTCCTCAAAAGTAAAATTTCGAATTTTGTGGAGGCCCCATATCTGTGGGGGCCCCGGGGCGACCGCCCCGTCCGCCCCTGCTTAAATCCGGCACTGCAACAGCGAAATCACTTTCGCCAATCTTGTTAAAATTCTATTTTTAGTACTTTTTCTCTTCATTTACATCACTCGAATGAAAGACCATCGAGTGTTTCCAAGCGTTAGGTTTTCAGTTACTCTGAAAACTCCTCGACACAGGCCAATTATAACAAAGTTCAAAACAGGATACAGATAATATACACGACGAATAGAGTTGATTGACGAATTCTCAGTAACGTATTACTCAGCGCTCGCTACATTTTCACTGGCTGTATGATTTTAAGGTGAAATGAAAGTCACGTGACCTCGATATGATTTACACTCGGAATTTTCAAACGCTATTTTCTCACCCAAAACACATTCGATTGGTGTGAAATTGATATCAGTGACGTAGAAAAACTCAATGAAGGGCCTGCCAATCGTGGATTTTCGAAAATCGGGACATAATAACAGTTTTTTAACAATTTTGTTCCGTAATCCAAGGAAATGCTGCCTCTCTCCACGAGGGGCAGCACCTCCTTGGGTTACAGAACAATATTGTTACACAAAATTCTGATTATGTCTTTCGATATTCGAAAATCCACGATTGGCAGGGCCTTCATCAAGTTTTTCTACGTCACTGATATCAATTTCACATCAATCGAATGTGTTTTGGCTGAGAAAATAGCGTTTGAAAATTTCAAGCGTAAATCATATCGAGGTCACGTGACTTTCATTTCACAGAGGAAATATTCTCATTATAAATATACGTTCAACAGATATCGACGGATCGTAATAGGAAGGAAGCTTCTAGCCGGACCAATTGAAGGACTTCATAGTTCTGTATTCAGGCTAGAGAAGATGCATCCCAGAAAGCCGCTCCATAGAGCTGTATATTACTTTCCTATTATAATTTTCTGAGGTATGGCTTTCCTTGCCTGTAACAGGAGTCACACACTTTCTATTCATCTGGGGAAGACAAAACTATTCTCACTAGTCTGTGTGATGATTGGAAATTATCGTCTAACACACAGCGAACCGGGTTGCAACCACAGCATCGATACATCGATACGATTAATAAAAAAACAGATTTTATGTAATCTGCTTCGTTTGTAGTCAATCGTATGGAAATTATGAGTTTGTTTGTGTGGTGCAAATCGAATTCTTTAGGCTGACGTTACACATGTAAGATCAACGATGTGCAGTCAGTAGTTTTGCATTCCCCGCTAAATTTACATTCTGAGCATGGCAGAAGCATGGTGATTTATAGTTTTCAAAGTGGTGATAGCAATCGGATGATATGGCCACTTGCGTCAAGGAAAACTATGCGAGGGGTACAAAAAATTGATAAAAGCAACGACGACAAAAGTAAAGAAAAATTAAAATGTAAAGCAAAAATAGTAATTATCTTCAGACCCCAGCTAGGTAATCTGTATTTGCAGAACATCCACGTACTACCCCCTTTGGGAATGTTACATACAAAACATAGGGCTAAGGTACTAGCTATAAAAACAGGACCCTGTAACTCGACGTACATCTCAAAGCTGAATGGGCGAATTTTGAATGAAAATTAGCGGATATAATGATATCCCGATTGTCATTGCATGTAGAAATGTGCCGCATATCTGGTAACTATCCGCTATCCGGCCGAATCACCGGATAGCAATAATATTCATTAGTGTCCAGAAGATAATCATACTCATAAATTCTTCTTTTTTGTACCTCATACACACTGAACCCAATATTGGGCGATTTTCTCGTGCCAGATATCCGGTTATCCGGCCAAATCGCTATCCGGCACATCCCTAATTGCATGATGATGTTTTGAACTATGACTGAGTGTAACGTGGCCAAGATTGATGAAAATGTCTGATCTACAGAAAATTTGAGTATACAGTTCCCAATTACCACTCAAGTTTGCGCTGAGATACAGCAACAGCTTACACACTTACTGCAAGCAAAAAAAAATTTCTATGAAATTGCTATATCGATTGTGCCTATGTCTAGTACACGTCCACGATTGATCGGCGACTGATTTTCTACATCGAAAAAATCTGAAAAAAACCTGACCCAATAATTATTTAGCAACGGCACAGTCCGCAAAAGCTTTAAAAAAGCGAAATTAGTTCTCCGCCCAGAGTCTTTGTCGCATTGGCCAAAAACTTTTTTAACGAAAAACTCGCGGCCTGTTTTTGATTTTTTTTTTTTTTTTTTTCTATGTTTCGAGCATGTTTGCTCTCTGATGCCACTAAATAATTGTTGTGGCAAGTTTCCTCCACTTTTTAGAGATAGAAAAGAAGTCGCCAAAACGTGGATGTCCTCGATATAGACATTTCATAGAGGTGTTCCGTCAATTTATACCATTCGAATATTGAATGCAAGGTGAGTTAAGGTGAAATGAAAGTCACGTGACCTCGATATGATTTACACTTGGAATTTTCAAACGCTATTTTCTCAGCCAAAACACATTCGATTGATGTGAAATTGATATCAGTGACGTAGAAAAACTGAATGAAGGGCCTGCCAATCGTGGATTTTCGAATATCGAAAGACATAATCAGAATTTTGTGTAACAATATTGTTCTGTAACCCAAAGAGGTGCTGCCCCTCGTGGAGAGAGGCAGCACTTCCTTGGATTACAGAACAATATTGTTAAAAAACTGTTATTACGTCTCGATTTTAGAAAATCCACGATTGGCAGGCCCTTCATTCAGTATTTCTACGTCACTGATATCAATTTCACATCAATCGAATGTGTTTTGGCTGACAAAATAGCGTTTGAAAATGCCAAGTGTAAATCATATCGAGGTCACGTGACTTTCATTTTACCTTAATTGGACGATTTTCATAAATTGGTATAATTCAGTTGTGGAAAACGAAAAAAGTATCCTATTGAACGCAATTTCTCGTATACTCACAGTGAAACCTCGATTTGGAAGAAAAAAGTTATATGGAAAAATATATTTTGTATACTAGTGATTAGCTTTCTTTATCGTTCTATAATGTGGCTCTTCATGTACATGAATGACATTGAGAGAAAAAAAATACATGCCGGGAATACAATCACTACACGTCAATCAATGTCCTCCTCGGAATCTTGGCTATTTAGTAAATTACGATTGTATATGGCTGCCCTGTAACTATACCTATTTGTGGGTAGCCGATCCGGAACGGGTGGTGGCACGAGTGCTACGTCTGCGTTAGCCAAGTTTCCGGCTCCTTCGTCAACCTCGCCGATACTGCTCTCAACTAGGGAAGGCTCCACGTCCGTAAATGCCAAACGTGATCTGAGAAGGTACGCATACGTCTTGTACCTCTTCAACTGAAAATAAAATATCATCACGATACGGTTCGTGCGAAAGAATACGAAAATACTTTTAGATGGATGTCTGTACCTCATAGTGTAAATATACATCTTTTTCTTTATAATTTTGTACAGTCAAAGCCTTGGCATTCCTTTCCGGAGGATGCTTCCTGTGTTCGTCGAGCTCTGCTTCCAGTCGACTGACGATTTCCTCGTGGTCTCGTAACTGTTCTCTCTAACAGGCACAAATTTACAATATCGTATTTAACAAGTTCGGACTTGGATTCGGGATTTTCGGGATGTCAATATGACCGATTGCATATCATACCGGAGATAATTTCGTGTGGCTGCACGGAAGTAGAGGTCTTTGAAATTTTCGCTGGGATCCCACCGCTCCTGCGAGGGGTTGGCAAGAGAAACTGGCGCACACAAAGTTTATGGTGTCTATCCAGGATTGAAGTTCTTTAGAATCACTGCAAAGTTTCAGTCTTATGAACATTGTAAGATTTTGAACAAGTTCAAAATGTTCGTTGTGCGAAATTGATGGATTAGTTACCTTGTTTGGAATAGATACTCGGCTTGATCGGCAGTTTGGAGTCTGAATACGTGTTGTTTTTTCGTATAGTCAGCAGCTTTCGTTGCTAAGGCATGATGTATCCTTATAGCATTATGTAAACTATCGCTACGAAAACTGTGTTCATCTTTATGCAGGTACAACACCAGTTCTCTCAATGTGCAGTAGTACATCTTCCAGCCTCTTTTACCAAACGGCGCTAGACATAAAAATTCATTGTTAATTTATCCAATCTATGAAATTTCCAGCTATACGCACTTTTCTTCCCATTCGCGTCGTAACAACATTTCCTCATGACATATCCTTTCTTGAATTCGGTAGCACATGTCACGTTTGGAACATCCAGGAAAGGATTACCAGTTCCAGATAATGCCGGGCCGTCGCCGTGCTGCATTACTTGGGAAGCTGCATCGTCTCCTTCGTCGTCTCTGAATAAACACACGGTTCTTGATCATACAAATACATGAATCCAGTGGAAGCACATGCAATTGTGTCTTCAAAATCGACACTAATTTAAGTGACAATGTTTTACTCACAGAGCCCATTCCAGAGGGAATGACTTTATCGCATTATAAAGTTGCTTGAGCACCTCTCGAGGAAAGTTATCGCCGTCGTTGAGTTCTGACAAGTTTTCAATAAATTCGGAACATGACATTTTACGGCCAATATTCTGACCGTGAAGATCAGTGTTGAGCAGCATGATAGCACATGTCAAGGTGTGAACAGCATCTGCAGAAGAATATGAGTGGAATCTCGGTTCTTGTACACATTCATGAAAGATCTAATTGGTGGAGAATGTCTCACCTTGGGAATTAAATGTACCAGGATTACAGTCAAGAAACCTTTTAGAGAAATGTACAAGGACTCGTTCCCTCTCCTGAGTTTCACCAGTCAAAGAAAACTGGGCAAGGAACTTTCTGAGAGCCACGTCCAGCGTGTCCTGCTCAAAACTAAAATACCTCAAGTATTCCTCAGCCACAGCTCGACTGAAGTCGTTGCTGGAATGGATCAATACGATAAATGACTATGATGTGAATATCGTGACATTTCGGTAGTCTACGAAAATACGCTTACATACTTTTTACTCAGATGTCTTGAAACGTCTGACTTTTTGAACCCGTCAAGCGAATACAAACGCTTTGCCAGTCTTATAGCCGATGGAAGATCGACAGCCTTTGGGCTGTAATGGAAGCTATGTAAGCTCTCAATATCGCTCTCCTCATCCGCGGATTGCGGAGGCGACGAACCTTTCCCAGGGTACTGTTGCTCTTCGTGATCACCCACGTTTGGTGCCTCCTTCTCATCCTCGCTCTCTTTCAGCTCCTAATTCAAAGTAACGTAAGATTCCTGGCTAGCAAATCCACACACGTTTTCAATGATATAGTCATACAGTTACACAGGGTGTATCATCTCAAGTGTCGAGAATGGGAGGGGCTTGGATGCAGATTTGATGTCAAAAACGCATTTCGAAGCTTGGATCCCTTCCCATTCTCGACACTCTGTAGATGTAGCCATACTAGCCATAGTTCCATGATGCATCATGGGCCCTTGTATTCACAGTGGCAAGAACGAGTGTGCCTACCTGGTAACCAACCAACTCTGGTGTGACGTTGCCGGAACTCATGGTGCACTGTGACCTTTGAGTATTCTGTGGCGGCGGAAGCAGCTCTGATGTACTAGCAGTGGTCCCCCGCCGCCTGGCTTGCCGCGGGCTGTTGTTTCTGTTGGCGGAGGATTCCTTGTCCGGTCCTTTGACTTGAATAACTATCCTATGTTCACTACTGTCTTGGCTAGTTCCGTAACCGGGATTTTTCAGTCTCCTCTGAGGAGGTTCACTCGCGAGTATCGTAGAATCACTGTCACTTGGGTCACTAACCATCATTATATCACGCGCACTAAGTATGTCCATAGTTTCTTCGTCGTTGTAATCCGGGCTGGACATGTTGCTGATCGCTTCGGATTGGCTGAGATCACCGTTTGTGGGATGAAAGCTTCCGCCTGCCCCTGGTACGCCGGCGATGCCTCCGCTCGAGGGAGTGCCATCCCCTGCGGGACCCGAAGGTGCGCCGGATGCAGCTGTTGGCAAAGGGAACCTGCGGGAGCCAGAATTCGAGGACATAACGGAAGAAGATACAGAGGTTGGCGAGGCGGGGGACAAGGAACGCTGGGGACTGGTTCCTTCGGTCGACGAACGCGAGCTACTCGAAGACTGGGACGAGCTGCCATTTTGGCAGCAGGAAGTCCGCTCGGAGGCGGAAGGCGAACTGACGGGCGCGTTGTAAGTCCAGACAATTCGCTCGCTGGATATTCCCTGTCCGCTGTCGGGTCGGGTGTCCAGCAGTGTGTTAAGACTTGACGTGACGTCGTCGTCGATGTCAATGTCCACCGCACTCATTGACGGATCCTTTTGGAATTGTAAATGATCCTCGGACCTCGAGGTCCTCACGAAACTGCTCGAATACCCGAAATTCGAATTGGATTTGCCGTCGCCACCGACACTCTGTCCACTTTCGCGTCTGCTGCTAATGCCAACGGGTGAAGTGCTCGCAGAGTTCGAGCCAGCCCCGCCTTTGTGCATTCGGTGGCTCAGCATTTCGTTCGGACTCGTCGGTACCGAGTTATGATGATGGTGAGTGTGGTGATTGTGATGATGGTGTATGTGGTGATTGTTGTACCTCAAGGAGTCCACTTTTTTCTGATATTTAGGCAGGAGACCGGTGCTTTGCTGCGTTCTGGACAGGTTCAACATCAGATCTCCGGTCATCATGTAGGCCTCGAACCTGAAACGGAGCAAAAGACGTAAAAATTGTTGTAAAGTTGAAGTTAGGGATGTCCCGGATATCTGGCAACTATCCGGCCGGATACTGTTCAGAAGATGATTATACTCATAAATTCTCTTTTTACATCATCCACATCCATAGACAACGGATTTTTGGTTTCTCAGGTCAATAACAATGAGTTCATTGCCCTGACATCCTCACTAATTCTCATAACACTCTCTACCACGGAAGCAGACGGACAAGACAGGTAGGTCTGGAGATCATCTGCATACTATAAATGTTTAGAGCTAAGAATCGATAGTGGGAGATCATTCACGAAGATAATAAATGCAGAGGACCAAGTACCGATCCTTGCGGCACACCAAACGATACCTCAAACCAGGAAGATGTTGCCAGTTTAAGACTGAAGCCGAGCAACCCAACTTCCGAAGCTTGCTGAGTAAAAGATCATGACGTACAAAATCAAATGCACTACTGAGATCAAAAAGCACCACAATAGTGACCATACGTCTGTCAGTAGCCAATCGAATATCATCAGTCAGCTTCAGCAAAGCTGTCTGTGTGCTGAAGCCTTTACGGAAACCAGATTGGTAGTCGTCGAGGAGGCGGTTTTCGTCTAGATAATCAGAGAGCTGGCGGTGGACAATTCTCTCGAGGATTTTTTCTCGGTAGGATTTTTTATTTTGCCAATAGGTTGCATCAGAGCCTTTTTGCAGTTTGTAGGAAAGACAGAGATATAGGCAAGGAGAAGTTAAATAGCTCTGGCAGGTAAGGAAAGACAACAGGCATAGAGACGCGCAGAAAACTGGTTTCCAAGAGGGCAATGATATGGTGGTAGTTTGCCCAGAAGAAACTTTCGAACCCATCAAGGTGGGCGACAAGTGATTCAACATTCGCATGACAAATCTTCAGGCAGTCAGCGGTTTGATTAGAAGAAGAGACGTGGTGTCCACTGGTGGCACCAGATGCTGAGGACGTCCCACGACGCAATTCCAAATCCGAGGCATGGGTCAAAAGCAAGGGTGAAGACAGACGAGTAACAGGTCAGCTGGAGACTGGTCTCGAGGAAGCACCCTGACCCTCAACAGCAGGACTTTGTCTGACTGGGATCGCCGGAAGATCTCTGATATGGCGAGGTCGTAGGCCGAATTTGAACCGAGCATAACTTCGTGTGGCATTGAGGAGCTCACGGTCTTCAGGGGCGAGAGGCTAGTTGAGATAGACCTGAGAGTTCGGCAGTTGTGGTTCAATTTCGCACGCTTTGAGGTGCTTACCCTTGAAGGCCTACCCTCACTGCCAGGCAATCGGAACACATCATCAATGTCAGCTGCCGAGCACTGGACAGCATTCGCAAGCGGAAGATCGAGCTCTGCTCTAACACACCTAAAGTGAAAGAAACCCTCACATGCACATGTCGAAAATGCACTAATCGAGGCCAACGCGAGTAGCTGCATATGCAACAGTCTGAGATGTGATGTGGGTGACCTGAGGTCAAGGGCGCCTTCGAACGACTTCGACCGGATATTCGTTATCCGGCAAACTACTTTGACCAGATATTCGATATCTGGCAAACGACTTGGGCCCGATATCCGGTATCCGGGCAGATCGCTATCCGGCCCATCCCTAGTCAAAGTGACACATAGGTGATAAAAACTGACCTGGGAGGATTTCTCTGGCGATTAAATTTGTCGACGGATAGAGGTTCCCATTGAGCACGTTCCTCTTCCTTGAAGCTGTCAACTTGTGGAAGAAGGGCTTCAAGCTCCGACGAACAGGAGGCGTCGCTGTACGACCCATTAGTACGTGTCGCATAACGGGCGCCGGTCGGGGTGGCTTCGGGTGGCGCCTGTTTCCGATGGTCCTTTACTTCGTGATTACCCGAAGACTTCTCCTGAGGATTGGCGTCAGAGGTGGTCTGTGACACGTCGAACTCTTCGCAGGCAGGATGCCCGGGTAAGAGATGACGTCGGACTCGGGCTTTTATCACGGGATCTGATGGAAAGAGAATCAACATTTTTCACCACACCTGCACGGAAAGTACGACTTTCGGCCCGCTGCGTGAAATGGAAGTCGTGCTTTCTGCGTTCTTGCCATTCTCACATGCAGTTTGGAATAGCCTACTTTCCCTCCCTAGGTGTGTAATATTACTATTGTTACACAGTTGTTAGGAAAATATAGGCTAAATTCTCTCAAGTCATAATTTCCGACGCCTTTCTGATTACAGTAACACAAGTGAACACGTTGATAGCTGCTGTAATCAACAAACTTCCAACGCCTACCATTACAAAGTTTGTGAAATGAAATGAGCCCAGCCATATTGAACCATACGTTTAGGTAGATTATCGAAATGCTACGGTATCACGCGGATAAATGGAACGATTTAATTAAGCAAACTCAAAGACCAATTTCATTTTCATTTTGACCTATAGCAGGCATTACTCGTCTACGGTTGAATTTTTCTGTTTTTGAAGCCAATACGGTGGCGACAGGAAGTAAGAGACTCAAGCAGAGCAAGCATTAGTAGTCTACTCACCCCTTCGCAGTTTCAAAGTGACCGGATCTGACGAGAGTCGCAGACATTTTAGTACTGAAACAGATATAGATTTGTTTTTAGGAGAATGAAGGCAACATCCACTTAATTTTAAAAAATCAAGGAGCTGGTCAGTGTGAATAGGGTCAAAATTCATGCCTCTTTTTCACAAACAGTTTTCACTCGAATAATTTGACTTTCGCAAAAATGCGAAATGTATATCAAGGATCGTACTGATCAAAGGTGAAAATTGACCTTATTCAAGTGGGGCTACACTGACCTGCCCCTCTAAGCTGAAAAGTATGTTTTCAAGGATTTGCACATTGTGCGAGACCATGGAAGGGTTATTTCCGTCCTCGGTGTGGTAAAATTAAAAGCGATTGAAATTTTGCGAGTCGAAAGGGGTTCAGGCAAAAACAGTGCACGCTGCTGTACTAGGCTACGAATGAATTTTTGCAACGGTTAGTTTAAAGATAGCGAATCGTGCCCGTTATCACGTTGTTAGGGACATTATAAACAAGATAACAATCAAACCGCCTGACAAAATCAATAGTAGCGTACAATTACAGATAAACTTGTATTATCACAAGTAAAGTTGTAACGCATTTGGCGGTAATGGCCACAACTTGATGCCAATGTGCACAAATGGACATGTTCGGACAAATGGCTCCATAGGTTTTGTGTTCCACTTCCTTTGTAGATCGGTATATCAGAAACATTCTACCAGAGATTTCTCCATTCAAAGAGATATCATCAGCTAACTAAATTCACAATGCGGCGGAGCTTTGACAAATATGTGTTTCCAGATTTTTATGTAGTGTTTCAATTGACGATTATTGGAAATTGACACCAACTTATTGGACAAGTTCTGATATAGGGGAGAGTTTGGTGAAACGGGGATCCGTTGTGATTTTTGCTATTGGCGATATGCAATATATTCAACGACTCTACAGGATTGTTCTAGATGAAAAACTTCACATTTAAAGTAAAAAAATTACAAAATGGTCACGGGATGAATTAAGGTGATTCGAGTACCTGAAATACCAAGTGAATGCGGAATACTTTTGAATTTAAGATGAAGATGAAGATGAAACTGAAGGCTGTTTGTAAACCCACGAAACATATTTTGGTGTTGACTTTTCATACCTCTTGAGCGGGCGCAAAACAGATCTTTATGGCCCTCGGGCGCAAAGTGCCGTTTTGCGCCCGCTCACTCGGTCTGAAAAGAGGCATTTTTGCAGACCAGGTGTTGAGAGAAAAATTGTGTGCATCAGGGACACAAGGCTATTTTGGCGAGTTTGATTGCAGCATACTCGCCTTTGGCTCGTGCTGCAAATTTCATACTCGAAAAATAGTTCTTTGCGCCCTTGATACACAATGTACTATTTTCTGCTCAACGGTTCGAAACAAAGTTTCGTCACAATACTACCTAGATAATTGCTCACAGATGGTGAATAGAAGTGGACAATTTTTATTGAATATGAAAAGTGGTCTATTGAATGGTCTCAAACACTAACATCCCCATTTTACTCGACCTTTCCCTACGCGATCAAAAAATACATCACTGGTTGCAGAAAGAGTCCGATAAATAACCCCAAACACTCGAATACGTGTCTAATGGTGGATGGGTGATCATTTCGTGATTGATGAGTGCTTATTCTCTTACATATTCTATTCTCCTTTGTATTATCCAGTTCTATTTCAATGGCCATTCTTGGAATCGTCGATAAATCAATTCATATATGTTGATATAGTAGATGGTTGAAAATTTTGACGTGTGCGTGGACTCTTGACTCTTGACCGGAATTTAAGTCCGAGATAAAAAATGAAGACGAAGTTAAATGATAAAACTGACGATCTTGGCCAATTATAAAAAATCGAGCGTGAAGAGTCGGCGATATAAAGAAAATTGGGTATATGTATACCTACGAGAGGTACGACTTCTTCTTATTTTTTGTCATTCAATCAGGCGTATAGAGAGGGGGTAACCTGCGGTATAAAGACTTTATTCCGCAACTTTGACATGCGCACTTCGAACTGCGCATCAAAGTTGCGGAATAAAGACTTTATACCGCAACTTTGAACTTGGCGGTATAAAGTGCCACTTGCCGGAACGAAAACCGGCGTCAAAAAGTGACTTTTTAATGCCTGTGCCGTAAAAATTAAATTAGGCCCCCTTGCCCTGAAATATTGTTCAACTTTTCGAAAAATTAACGAACATTACACATTTATTTATTTACTAGATTCAGAAAACTTTCAATCTCAAAGTATCCAGTATATTCCACGAGAGCTACGGGAAAGGGAAAGGTCCGCTATTTTCAGAATTAGAAGATTCAACGATTGAAATCTCAATTCGTAACATTATTTCCTAAATATAGCCCCCCGAACCTTCTTATATTGGGGTGATTCACTCGAAATGGAAAAAAATTCGATGGACAAATTCCTCACGAAATTCTAAGAATAAAAGTTCACTGCAGCCGAAACTCTAGAGCACCCGAGCTTCGTTTTCGAGTGAAACAGTAGATTGTGCTGCAAGTGCGAAAAGCAGGCGATTTCAAAATTTCAAAGTTGCGACTCAAAGCGCACCACATGCCCATCGGGAGCGCGATATAGAAAAATCGAATCTCTAAATTACTAAAACATGATTCGTGCCGGGGAATCGTTCTATTGCTCCCTTTTGGTTGGCTTGAAGAATTTTATACTAGAGAACTAAGGGTGCAGTAGGTACTTCGGGACGAGATAAAAATCGGAAAAAAATCAACCACAATCAAGACGATCAGAGTATTAACTTTGAATAATAATAATGCCCAAAGGTTATCAATAAATTGTTTAAACAAAACATTGTTTAACAAATTTTCTGGTAACGTTATTTTTTTTCATCTCAAATGAATGCCCTAATTTTTCTGAATACACATGAATTTTTTAAGAATTTTGTCACTATTTTGAAATTTCCGTTTTCGAAAATTACCAAATTTTTAAAAATAGAAAAAAAGATCTGAATTTTGGATATGTTTTTGTGAAAACTATGTAGATCACAATTCCGAAGTTTCCGGAGCGTGGGACAAATAGTTTCGTAAATACAGCCTTTACAAATTTCCGAAAACGGCAATTTCAAAATAGTGACAAAATTCTTAAAAAATGCATTTGTGTTCAGAAAAATTAGGGCACTTATTTGAGATGACAAAAATAACGTCACCAGAGAACTTGTTAAACAATGTTTTGTTTAAACAATTTATTGATAACTTTCGGGCATTATTATTATTCGAAATGAATACTCTTATCATCTTTATCACGGTTGATTTTTTTCCGATTTTTATCTTATCATAAAGTACTCAATTTGCCGACGAGAATCATTCTTGGTTGAGATTGTACGGCCAAATACATCCTTTATAATTTTATCGAGTTTTATAGCCAATTTCGTAAGGAATCTGTGCCCCAATTTTTCTTATGTCAATTAAATCAGCACTTTAATTTATCCGCTTTCGTTTTTGGGGATTCTAAAGCTCGTTATAGCTTAGCGAATTTATTCATGAGGGCCTTACGTATAGGGCGACCTTAAATGTCCGTTTTTGGTAGTACAAGGGCGTATCAATTTTTTTCCCAATTCGCTATACAATATTAATGATCGGAACGTATAAATAAATTGAAATTGAAAGATTTCTCACATATTGGGCACGTCTGTGAATAATAATGGAAATTTATAAACAAAATAAAGGCAAAAGGTCGTAGCTAGCATTTTTTTTATCAGGCAATGGCTGTGATAGCGCAGAGATAAGCGAAAATTAACAAACTTGCCACATGAAACATAGCAAATAAGTTTTGGCAGATAAGGCTGAAAAGTCGTATCTACTTATATTAATATTACATCTTCAAAATTCCGAAGGATTTTTCGCGAATGAAGCTAAAATACGCGAAAAAAACAAGCATAAGACTTTTTGCCGTTACAAGATCTGAGGCATCGAATAAAAATCCGCGATTACACAAAATGAGGTAACGGTCTCATATAGTGGGAACGGCAAATAGAATTCCCTGACATTTCCCGCTTTTCCAGTTGATGATTTCAGATTTTTCCAGGAATTTTTCAACCTGATTTACTAGATCAATTCAATTTTCGAATGCAAATTCTTGATGATTCGAACAACAAAAGTTTTCGTTGCAAAATAAAATTGTTCATTTTTGCTTGTAATTTTATTCCACATCAACTCAATCACTGCGTTTTCGATTAACGATGATTCAAGGATTGTTGAATTTTCGAAAATTGTCATTTTTATTTCAAAGTAGGCTATTTTTGTCTTCAATTTTTCGATGACAACGTGTTGATGATTGTTGCGCTCCAGGAATCAAACTGGGAAACAAATTTTGAATCGAAAAATTTATGGGAAAAGCAGCCTCGTTTTATTGAAATGGTAAAATTTCCGAATTTGATCAATTTCTGAATCTACCGATAAACATTTCAATTCTAAGAAACTAGGACAACATTAGGATCAGCGCGAGATTCTAGATATTTCCAAAAATTGTACGAGCTGTAAGTGAAAGCTTGAAAAAGTTCAGGATTTGAGCCCAAATTCCCTGAGAATTCCAGATTTCCCTGACAGCCAGACACCCTGTAATGTGACAGGTGACTTTCAGATTTTAACAATATAGAAAGTGCATTGGCAGCTGTGAGATGATCCTGGAGGAAAAAGTTATGAGATAACCTTCATAATTCGGCGTTGAAACTTTCATTTCACATCCACTTGGGGTCTCGTTGGGACCAACAGTCCCGGTATCTGAAATATCGTTACGGAATTTCGTGCTTTGATATATCAGCATATAATTTCTAGCATACTGGGATCACTGTGGGAGACCAAGGACCACTTTTCGAACAGGTTCGATTTACGGATCGTAAAACATTCGCAGGGTATCGTATTTGACGCCATAACCAGCGGAACCTGAAGGAGGATACTGCTCTATAAAATTGTGTAACACATTTTCTATCCCATCTTTTCGAGCCATCTGACAAAAAGTCAGATGCGATCCATGGGGTTGGGGTACTTGGAACAAAGTGTACCTACAGCGGAATAACGCTGCCGTACGTACCTTCTTTTGTGCTGAACCTGTTCACGTCAACTTCGTTCACCCTGAGAATAACGTCGCCAGCTTCAACCTGAAAAATAAACATCAACACCGTTGAGAAAATTGAAATGCGATGACTGATCCTAACGCACGCATTTCAAGTCCCCGTTTTCAAAGATTGTTCCGGTTTTTCTAGTCGATTTTTTCTTCTTTTCATCATTTCATCATCGAAGATCATTACCGTCTGGGGAAGAATACCCCATCCCAAGTAGCAGAATAACCGCTCTTAACGGGGTTACACTGTGTATGATACTAAAAATTGCTCATGTATATCTCGAGGACTCACAGCAATATAATCCCTTATGTCACATGTCAATGGGTGGTGCCTCGTTCTTCCCGAGGATAAGTTGGTCAAGTTTTCATGACAGACTCGACAACGACTTCACGAACCGTAATGGTCAAAGTGTAACGAGATTCGACAGTCAGTAGTAACATCGGACACGCACAGCTTAAGCGTGCTTCTGAGATTCGCCGTTGAACTGTAAAGTGGCGAAAATATATCCTCGAGTGCCAATCTGCAAGGTGGACAGTCCACAACGTGTCCACAAAAGTGGACGCCGAGGTCACCTTCGGGGTCGCGAAATGGCAAAAAGGTGACCAACGAGAAAAATTCTTCAATTCACCCCAATATGCAGTCAACCCCTTTTCTCAAATCAATCATGTAGTACCCCCTTATGCTCGAGATTCTTAATCACATATCAGGGTTGCTGATTAACAATTTTTCTTGCAAGTCACACTTTTGCGCGCCTTTTATGCCGGTCGATCAACGATTGGGCGGAATTTCGATGCAGGTCTACCGCGAGTAACCCTCAAAGGTATGTACGTATTCACTGGTGTATTAGAGACAAACTATCGAAGATACGAGAAAAGTGTATTGGACCTTTTTTGTGGAGAATTTAGTAAGCTTCATTTTTTGTCATGACCTCTGTGACGATAGGACCAATGGTTGACGAGATATAATGAAAAAACTGAACCCGAGCATCTGCGGATCAGGACTTTTAGTCCGTTCAAGATTAGCCCAAGATGAAGGTCTCTACGAACTGATAGATCTTTACTGATTACTGCTTCCATTATGGTGGCCACTCGGTGCGCCTGAAGCAGGCAACCGTACGTACGGCACGTGCTAATTCTTATGGTAAACGTAGTACGGTTGCCTGCTTCAGGCGCAGTGAGTGGCCACCATACGAGGCTTACTCGCGGTATGTCTGCAGTTTATGGTGACCACTCCGAGTTCTCACGATTAATAAGCGGCAAAGGGAGTCTGGGACGAGAAAACGAGCTCCAACTTCCAGGAGTGGCGTCGTGATGGCTTGAACCGAGGCTCCCGCCACTTTTCGCCACGGTGGCACCGCGGGCCCGCGGAGGTTACTGGAGGATACGTATCCGTATCGATTTGCTCTCCCGTCGTTTCAACGACGGGTCCTTCCTCCGCCGGCGGCGTCGCGGCGCGCGTCTACAAATCGTTATCGTGCAGCCTCCACGCAGGACGAACGACCAAGTGGTACTGACCTACATCGCGGCGGCGGCAGCGGCGGCGGCGCCTGTCGCCCGGCGACCGCCGCCCGTGTAACGTTATACGCAATGCCATGAAAACCGCGTTCCCGCCACGCGCCCAGACGGGGGCTTATCGTGAGCATAAAACAAGGCGCGTTAACGAGGAGCCTCGCACAGGGTGGCCATTCTGCGATGCCATAGAAACCTCGGTCAGGATCTTTTCCGGCTTCTGATTTCCGGTTCTCGCGTATGAGAGCCACAGTATTCGCTAATCGCAGGCTCGAATTCGAGCCTGTTTGCGAAACAATGTTACGAATTCAATTTTTACCAAAACATGAAAACCTGACCAAAGTCGAGAGTCCACGGCAAGGTGGGGCCCCCCTTGAAAATGTATCGGATTTCAGCCCACTTAGCCCGCCTTTTCCCCAGCTCTCGTAAAATATAGATAATTCCCGATCAAAAGTTTTCCGACACGAGTAAATAAATGAATTTGTAACGTTCGTTAATTTTGAAAAAGGTAGACAATATTTCAGGGGGGCCCGGTTCTTTCCTGAGTTGTTGTAAAATATATTCAATTTATTGTTACAAGCCTCCAGAATATGCGAGTAAATAAATTTGGTATTTTAACATGGAAGGATCGATAACATTGAACTTCGATCATCATGAATTTGGGGGATTCCACGTCAAATCGACCGAAAAAACGAAATTTTTTCCCTGACCCCTTCCGATCTGTTTGTCCTTTTGAACAGTCAAACTATATGTCGCAAGGATGAACTGTGATTTTTTTCAGATTTTTTCGACTCATCATTCTATTATGAAAAATCATCGAATAAATTGATTACCAATTTTTTTTTTTTTTTTTTTTTTCTACTTTGCTCAAATCTTTAACGATTTATGAAAAAAGTTCCAATACGAAAATTTTTGTGTTTTTTGTGAACTTTTCGAGAGTATTTTCATCAGATTTTTAATACCGCGTTCAAGTGTAGTTTTAATACAAAATGAGTGTAAATCATTCATAACTCAAAAGTGCCCTGATCGAATTGGCTGAAATTTATACACAGCGTGTCTTTTTTAATGCCAAAGGTTGTCTGAAAATTTCAAAGTGGGCCGAGCAGTGGTTCAGAAAATACATCAACAAATATTCGCACAGTGGCGAGAATTCGGCGATTATGAGGTCGCAGAACAGTTCTTTTGGCCACGATTCGAAAATTCAAGATCAATATTTATTATTCTTGTTTG
>JAFFZH010013126.1:0-19356 GCA_018420115.1 Euura saliciscinereae
TTTTTTTTTTTGTTTACCCTTTCTCGACAAATTGATTATCGTTCTGACGTACAAGCACGTGTATAACAACGCACGGCTAGAATAAATATAAAATCGATTTATTTAAAGTCGTAATAACGAGATGATATACATTGAGTCGCAGTTTGTTATTCTCTATGCCTTATCAGCCTCCCACCGTGTTTAACAATTGTTTTATCGCGAGTCGTTTATACGACTCACCCCAAAGAGAAAATCGCTATCGACGGACGTTGTTTCTCAATCTAAAAAAAATGGCCTTCGACCCAGTACGTGATATATTTATTCCCCACGTGTCGAACGAAGGGCCGGATTCATCATATACAGTGTGTCATGTCGTATCCATCCACACGTGACGAAAGGTTGGAAAACTAAACCATAACGGAATTGCGGTGTCAATATATGAAGTAATATGGGGAGTCTATAGTAACGATAAAATATTCACGTCAAGTGATCCGCGGTCGTATAATAATTTCGACACATGAATTTTCTACGACAGTATAGAGAGAGGTGAACATTTTTTTTACGGCACAGGCATTAAAAAGTCACTTTTCGACGCCTGTTTTCGTTCCGGCAAGTGGCACTTTATACCGCTAAGTTCAAAGTTACGGTATAAAGTCTTTGATGCGCAGTTCGAGGTGCGCATGTCAAAGTTGCGGAATAAAGTCTTTATACCGCAGGTTACCCCCTCTCTACTACATTTACAGCAGCTCCTATACGCAGTTTGTGCGGAACTCAACTGGCGTCAAAGTGACTATTAATGCCTTTTCCGTAAAAAATATTGTATGGGGCGCGCGCAGAAAGTAACTGTTCGGCAAGGTTATGTTTTTAATACTCGCCGTTGCTGACCTTGCCGAATAAACAGTTACTTTCTGCGCATGCCACATAAATATCTATTCTTCATCATTCATGAGAGTCGTTTTTGTCGCAGGGATTGGGGTTATGAAAAAAAAAAAAAAAATTGATATACTCTCGTTCTTATAATAATTCGACCCGGTTAACAATTTTGTTTTCATCCAACTTACTCGGTGTTAGTCACGGATCTCTTTTCATTACGAACGAATTATTTAGCAAGAGAGCGATTTTAAATTCGTTTGGTTTAGGTCTGGTTACGTGAAAACTTGATGACTTCATCAGAGACAAACAATTTATTCAAGTTACTGCACTCTCTGAGGTTGTATCCTTACAGACGTCAAATCGTCGTCGCTCTATATCCATATATTTTAGCCTTTTGTAGTACCACTTGATAGTTCAATAGTAAAACTGTTATGACAGAGAGGAAACGAGTCTATTCCGACCCCTGGCGAATCACGGTTCAGAATTGGCTCGAGGCCGTTTTGCAGTACGAGTTGCGGTAGGGCAACGCTGAGGGATTGTGTCAAGGTTAAACGATCTTTTTTCTTCTTTTTTCTCTCTCTCTCTCTCTCTCTCTCTTCTTTAATGTAACCGTACGTGTGTCAAGTTCATTTATCGTTGAGCTTCGCACCAACCGAACCGCAGGACCGAATATCAATCTCTACTCAAACTTTTATATACCTACTACGTCGAATTAAACGATTATTCAAACGTGAATATTTATTTCCCAAGTGACAATTTTATTATTACAGAAACATAAATCTTCATTAAATATCACTAATATACGATATATCGTCGATTTGAAATTTCTCAGTTTTGCGCCACGCTATGACGTCAGTATCCAGTAGAACGAAGACCGCCATCTAGCGTCGTCTGCGGAAAACCACTCCTCAATTTTACACTCGTTCTGTAGGTTATTCAGAAAACTAGAATACTTAGAGCAGAAAAGTAATTGTTTGAAGATTTTTCTCCATCAATGGAACTTTCTGAAAGCTCATTAGTCGATTTCAGCCAACTTCAGACCGTTTGGTATTTAGGGATTCACCTTGTATATGATATTATCTATCATATCTGTCTCGTGTGGCGATTTTTCTTTTTCACCTTTAAAGACTCTCTGACTACGAGCAGCTGTGGGTCCCCGCTATCCACCGGTATATTTATCACGTTTGTAATCTATTTTGGCATCGCCGGTTAAAGTCTCGGACACTCAAAGTCCAGGGCGTACTTAATCTCGCAATTTCAATGCCACGTTACCCGCAGGACTGTAATGGCCAGAGTTATTACTAGCTTGAACTATTTCCATTGCTCTGTCTCGCTCATAGAAATATTCACGACCACTCTCTGTACAGGCATCGTGGTGTGTCTGAGGGAAATTTGAAATCTTGGGTAAAGGGAGAAGAGCCGCAGACTCGATTGACGTCAATGAAAATTATGAATATACATATTCAGGGTGTCTAGCTGTCAGGGATATCTGGAAACCCGGGAATCGCCAGGGAAATGTTTATAATTGATCAAATTCGAAAATTTTCCGATTTCAATCAAATTAAGGCTGCTTTACACACATTGGGTAAATTGGGTTGAAAAATTCCTAAAACGATTGAAATTTCCAACTGGAGAAGCGGTGAATGTCAGGGAATTCGATATGCCATTGACACTAGATAACCCCTTTATGTACGTATCAATTTTGAAATCATGAATGAGCGATCGCTGATCCCTTCGATCTATGAATCAGCCTGTGGTATTTCACTCTCTTGTCATGCGTATACTGTTATAGGTTTGTAGAGGATGGATTCTCTCGAGTGAAAGTGAGAATTTTAGCACTAGTCAAGGTCGCGGAAATATATTCGTGAATAAATATATTCAAAGAAACGAGTATATGCCGGTACCTTCGATGATGCTGGTTTTACCAAGAGGTAGACTACCACATTATATCCCATCGCAGACAGTGAACTTTGATACCGCCTTCAGAATTACATACAACGTCTGCAGAGTGTTTCTGACTCAGACTATCTATTTTGGAAAATAACCTGACTAGAGGAGTTTGGGTTAACAGTCTCTTCACAAACCAGGCAAAACCCATCGCCTACATCACGTTTCCGAATTCTCCTCAACATCCGGAACGAACCTCATATCATCCAGACGGTGTGCCACGTGGATGAATGCCGTGGATATTTCATTCGTATCGAAAACCGTGTCCTGAAACGCTTAGAATTGTCAGGATTCCGCAAATTCGCTCATGTCACCGCTGTACCTCATATTCCGTATAACACGACTCGAACAATGCGGACGAGCGAAAAAATCTTGTATTCTAGATCATACGATCACAATTTGTTGTGCTTTTTCTTTCTGGATTGTTTTTTTTTTTTCCCACTTTTTAGAGAATCCAAAAGCAAGTATGTTGAAAATTGACCAACTTATGTTAGCGATTCGATTGGATATATTTTTAATTCTTTACTGTTTCATCTTTTTATTGATCCGATAATTAGGGCTAATGCTAGTCGAAGATAATGTATCAGTGATCAACAACCTCTTCGGTATCCCAAACACAAAACGCGGTGTATCCGACCTATAAAGCGAAACCGTGAATTCATCTCTATTCTGACTAATTTGCCGGAAGCTGCGAGTATCCACATCCGGCTATCGCGAACCGATGACAAAATGGGCGATGGACGAAGGAGCGAGACACATACGAAGCGTATCCGTGGCTCCAGCCGCGGACGGTGTACACTCAACGTCGTGTAGCATCTTCTACCTTATACCTGCTGCACTGTCTCTCTTCTCTCTTTCTCTCTCTCATTTCAACGTAGGTGGCAGAAGGATCTTTTCCTCCACTAAGTTTCTCTCCCTCTCTCTCTCTTTTTCCACAGTTCGGTCACCCCTTTCTCCCCCCCCCGGGTCGATTTGCTGCTCCTCTGTCGGAGTCTGCTGCTTCTGTGGGACTCTATCTCACTCTTCTCTGCATCTCTTCCCCCCACTCGAGTCACTCCCTATCGCCCTCCGTATCGTTCGGACGTAGTTCTCCGGGATTTCTGCCTTGTTTGCAACGCGATGCGTGTACTCACTCGTGGGAGAACTTCTTCTTTCTCCCTGATTATACGATACAGGGACGAATATCCCCAACCGGATCTTGACCCATCCCAGCATTTCGAAAACCGGAAATGAAACGATTTTTTTTTTACTGTTCCCCTATGATTGGAAGATTAAATGAGTTTGTTCGTTTCAATTGTTTCAATTGGACATTTTTTTTTTTTTTCTAATTGAAGACTGTCTTCATTCGGAGCCCTCAATTTCCGGCACTGAAGTGACGACCTTTCCTGCGAGTCCTCAGACTCCGGTAGAGGCCCCCGGCCTTTCTTGGGCCAGTCATGCCCGCTACATTCGTTGTCTTTCTCGCGCTCCGGCTGGTAGTCTGCGACACTGACCTTGGCAGGTAGCACCGGCGGCTGCAGGTGCATTTGCAATCAAAAAATCGTTACACCATTGTGTTGGTGCCCCGAGGCGCTAGCTCCGAGCGCCCCACTCGATGTATATAGCCTCCCACCATGTGCCATCGGGTTTTATTCCCCTGACGTCTAGCTTTTTTTTTTTTAATTTCTCCCAGCATGCATATGTGGGAATACTCTTCTCATCTGTTTCTCAGTTTATGAAATTAACTTATTTGGAGTGAAAATAAAATTTATTTCAATCATCAGAACGATAAAATAAATAATCCACAAGGTTCTCCACCGATCGTGTATCTAACCGAGTGACTTTGATATCGATAATTTGCCGAGTACCTACTGCGCGTACCGTGTTACCTACGTAGGCAAGTTCAGGGTCACTGAACCACTCGATCTGCACGTTTATTATCTTCGGTTTTATGCGTTATCTCGTTATCCATTCCACACAACCGGCGCATGTACATACGTTGCTATGGTGCTTTGAGGGACCCGTGCAACCACCATATATGTAAACTTAGTTTATTCATGCGCGTACAGACCGGGACTAGATGAGGGTCGGAGGTAATGACGTCATTCGATTCGTATAGTTGTGGTACAAAAGCAGCTAAAAAATCATTTTTTACGGCACAGGCATTAAAAAGTCACTTTTTGACGCCTGTTTTCGTTCCGGTAAGTGGCACTTTATACCGCTAAGTTCCAAGTTGCGGTATAAAGTCTTTGATGCGCAGTTCGAAGTGCGCATGTCAAAGTTGCGGAATAAAGTCTTTATACCGCAGGTTACCCCCTCTCTATACGCAGTTCGTGCGGAACTCAACTGGCGTCAAAGTGACTATTAATGTCTTTTCTGTAAAAAATATTGTATGGGGCGCGCGCAGAAAGTAACTGTTCGGCAAGGTTATGTTTTTAGTACTCGCCGTTGCTTTACAAGGCTCGCCTTCGGCTCGCCAGGTAAAACCAACGGCTCGTACGAAAAACATAACCTTGCCGAATAAACAGTTACTTTCTGCACATGCCACATAAATATCTATTTTCTGTAGGATTTGAACTAGGTATATGTTTCAGCTCCTTTAGTCAACTTTTAGTCAGCGTTTGAAACAGTAAAGGAAAAATCGTGGCCAAACCCGATCTTCAGGTTCGGAAGGCGCGGAATTTTCACAGAAGTAAAGGAAAAGAAGAACCAAAAAGAAAAACCAGACTCTCTATTATGTTTGAACACAGTAGAAAGAACGCCTCATCAGGCTGCTCCAGACTCACAGACTGCTACCAACAGTTATTTTTTGTTTTCTGTGCCTTATCTTCATATTTGGAAAAAAAGTTTCTTTTTTCCTTGCTTTTTCTCTTATACCTCTCTGTTTCTTCATTCTTTATATTACATATTCTTTCATTCTAGTATATAGAGTTTTGATGGTGAAGAAAATTGTTTAGAATTCCGTACAGACGAAACCTGCACTCGGTGTGTTATTATTTCACACCACGTTTCTTCACCGGGTTGTACCAGAGGCCAAAGGCTTTGCCCTTTAATGTGGTATAACTATATACGTAGGTATAAACTCACGCGAATAGCCAGACAGAAATCGACCGTGAACTATAACCAAATATGTATACATAAACGCCCGCAGTTGTAGTACCTCTGGTTGCATTGCGAATTTGGTAGCTCAACCTGAGAGTATGTAGGTAAAACATGCTTGGAATGTATGATTTTCGAAGCCTGCGTAGCGTCCAGAAAGTGAAACCCTAGTGCGAAAAGTTGCACTTGAGTTTCACTTTCCGCACTGCTTGGGAATGACGTACTTTCAGCACTTGTGACACAATTTATTGTTTTATCAAATCTGCTTTGCGTCATATTATATTAATACTCGCACCTATTTAAGTGTGGAATTTTGATTCGACCGATGACAGTCGTTCGTTTGTAAAGCCGTTCAGCGTTTAAGATCTTTGGCTCGTTTCCATGTATCCGCAGCAGCGTGGACTGACTCGGGGGGTTTTTTACTGATAGTCATAAACCGGGAGATTCTCAGGATCTAAGAATAAGGATAGTCTAAAAATTCCGTTCATCTTTGATAATTCAATCATCGTACACTCTGTTCTCTCTTCGACGGTATATTTCTACCGCGTTACTTTTTTCGAAAACTTTTTCAAACTCTTTTGAAGAAGACAAAATTGTGACTATATCCGACCACGGTCAGTCTGCGTCACCGCTATCAAACTATCACTATGTACATGTACACCGAGGTGTTCGAAGGTTGCAAATTTGCTGACTTATCTATCATATTGGTATTAGTATTAGTATGTTTTTACTTTCAATTCACGCAGAACTCTCATTCCTTTTTTTTTCGCCTTTATCTTTGTTGCCCGATTCACTTTTATCTAATGTCAGAATTGGGAGAGACAGTCGAGGAAAACAAAACAACTAGATGGGAAGTTTTAATCACTTGAATTTATTATTCCCTCGACATAATTTATTTTACCTCCTCATTCATTCACACACACAATACATACAGAGGATTTTTTTCGCTAGACAAAGTGATTCATACATTTCGAAATATCGCTGCATTTTTCATGCTGCATCAAGGTTTCCAAGGGAATTTGATATCGCGACCTCTCTTTGGCGAGATAAAAGCCTGGGTCGTCCGGGGACGATTATATCGAATTTGACCTCAGGTTAAAAAAAAAAAAAAAGTTTTAACGTATATCGACGTGATCCTCTATAAGCCAGACAAGGTTTAGACGGGTACGGCTATGGTTCTATCGAAATTCGAAATTCAAATGAGGCAAGATTCGCGAGGTGGGGGGGAGAAGTCGCGAACTACCTTGACGGGTAGATGACATCTTGAAATTGTGATTTGATGTACAAATAATTTTTCCCTGATTATCACGTATTTAGGTGGGTATAATTTGCGCATCTCTGCAAAATTTATCTTTATTTATTTTCTTTTCGTTTGCATCATCATGTTAACGCGGTTTTGTAGAATGTCAACCGCGAACAGAGACCTTCAACAGTCGAAGACTAAGACCGAGTGTAGTTTTTTTTTTTTTTTTTTTTCAGCATAGTCAAACGCAATATATACAGTCTCTCTGACCACTAAAACTCGTATCAGGTTTTACAGTCTCAAATATTGTAATTTTTTTTTTTCTTCTTTTACATTTGTCTGACCATGACATGTCCGTAGACTATTACTAGCTGTCGAAACATTCTGCACAATGTTGCGGACGTGAGAGTGTGTATATCTTTGTCTATATGTATATACACAGATATAGAGAAGGTAAGGATACACCTCCGGTCCGTTCATCAGACGTCAATATTATATACACCGTTTTATGAATACATATTGGCTCGTTACATAGAGTCGGTCGTGAGATATTAGTTGCCGGGGAACTTGGCGAGGTCTCACCTTGTCATAAAAGGCACTTTCGTTCATGGTCAATGTTTATTGCATACTCCTGAAGAAATTTATACTGTCCTCTATTCTCATTCCATTCAGGCGCAATTCACCTTCACTAGAAACCGAAAGGGCGATTTCAATGCTGAAACTCAATCGAATCGATGAGAAGGATTCTTACAGGAGGAAAGGACAATTATTCAGTCTGCTATCAATTCGAATTTAAGCACTTTTGGCTGATAATTATAGCTGCTAGTTTTAGTTTCATTCTGCTATCTGGTCCAATGTCAAAATTGACTGCGAAGATGTGATCGAATACTGGGTTCTTTCAGTCTTACGTTCATTTAAACGTCGTCGCAGTTTCTGATCGGGCGATTTCAGAGCCATATAACCTCTTCGAAGCCGTATAATGTCGTTGAAACAGATACTATCTACTCATACTACACGAATATTTTTGTTCTCATTTATGAGAAACATGAGTTCTCATCTCATAATTATCGAAATAACTCGCGATTTCATACTGTCAGAAACTGCGATATTGCAGGAATCTTAAACTAGTCGCGTGTAAAAGATTTTCGATGAATTTGATCATCAAGAATTATCAATTTATGCAATAAAACTCTTCACTGCCGATTTCATATCACTTTTCTCTGATTAAGAAAAGAATTTCTTTATCTGAGATTCTCATAATGCCTCGACAATCATTTAGTTTTGATTTTAACTGCGTGAATTCATTGATCGATGTTTAATTTCGTCTTTAATTTTTGTTTCAGGTACGTGTCTGGTTGAGTCAATGTCGTATAGATTTGATTGAGTCGATAAAATATCGCTAAGGAGACCGTCTGCGCGTTTGTCGCCGAGGATGGGTGAGATTGTTGAATCAAATAACCGTTTATTCCTGATTAAATAAAGTCGAATGACGGACCTTGAAATTTTTTGCTCCGTCATTTGTACCCCGAATTTACTCGGATCCTTGGTATCGATGCTGGACGATGTCAAGTACGTGCTACGTGCCCTGGACGAGGATCTCTTTACCAGTCAGTTTCTTAATTGATACAACGAAGCGAAATGAAGCCAAATTTACGGAACGGACAAATATCACACATCACGCGATCGCTAAATTACAGACATGCACATATATTATGTGTTTCACCCCGTGGGACGATCGTGCAAATTAACGGTCTGATCGAACAAATCTTACCAATGTCGAGTCAATCGTTCGAATTCAAATATTGAAGAAAAAAAAGAAATTTTTCTTCAATGTAAGAGGACGGCGATTAGCTCAATCGGAGGATACACAGAGTGCAAGTGGTCATCGATGAAACAATTTTAATTGAATAACGTAATGTTTGTTACCATTTCCACTCGCGCTAACTAACTAACGATAAGATTAGCGGTAGAGTTCAACGAGGAAATCCTGATGACTTTTACCCTCTCATTTCTCGATATCACAAGAACATGATCCAGTCGTAGATTGGTATTTAATAATCCTTAAATCACGGTTTCCTCGTGTTGTAACACAGTCTTAATTAGCCGGTTCCATTTATACACAACCGACTGCATCGGTGAAGCGTTTTAATTCGCCATGGCATTCCGCCAGTGTACGAATGTCAGGAATTTGAAACGCGTTCCGGAATATTTTGCGAGCCCGCCGCGCCGAGTCGGTCTTCCTGGTCGTCGATTTCGTTGCATGCTGTTGTTTTATCTTTTCTCTCTCTCTTGAATATTCTTATCGATGACTTTTGAATCTTGATGATAATTTTCGATCTCGAGATCTAAACTGGAGTCAAATAAAAATTGTCGTACAGTAATTGAACGCGATAAGTAATACGGGTCATGAGGAGGGTTACGGTGATAATATCTACCAAGGGCATATCTAGCGTCTAGTTGTTTAATCGTCGATTGCAAACTGTTGAGAGAAAACAACTTTGTATTTGCGGTGGTGCTACGAAGCCGACGTTAAATACGGTGCAGAATTATATTCAGATTAATCGTATTTTAACTTCGTCCTCGATCGTGCATCACGTTACCATGAGAACCGAATAGGCGCGATATCACGTGTCCGCGGATGACATTGGAGTAACCGAGATGTGCCAGCCGAGTATTGTATCATTAATCCTAATTTTTGGTACAGCCAGCACTTGCTCTGGGTGCATCCGCGCTTGTTTCATACACAAACAGCTGCGTAATTGTTCGTCATTGAAGACTTTTTTTTTTCATTCATTTTTTACCCCAACGTCCTTTTACTAGGACAACCATGGTTTCCTTTTGACCTCTATTCGAGCTGAAGCAAATGGATTCGTTACGTATACACACGTATATCATATACACAGTGCGAAATATCGCAATCGCCAATCATCAAGACCGACGTTGTCATTTTCTCATTTACTATTCTCAAAGTTTATGCATGCACACGTCGTCGTCGTCTTCTTTTTTTTTTTACATATGCTCTCTAATAATTCGAAGGTTGTATAGTTTGCCATTGTGCAGCAGAACGTTCAACTTTGTCGAAACTAGAGAAGAGAAATTTTTTAATTGTCCTAATCATTTGCGAAATGTCGATTGTCGTCGAGTGAGACTAATATACGTTACTGCTGTGGGTGAAACTGAATTTCTAAACCGGTAAATAATTTTAAGAAGAAGAAGAAAAAAGAAAACGATCGTCCATACCGTTATTAGATCAGAATATTAACTGTATAGAAATTCTTTGACACGATTTGAGAATTCATTCAGGTGAGATAGAGCAGAATTGATTCGCAAACGATTTAGCGAACGAGTGATCAGAGACGTATATAGGTAATTAATAACCCAGTTCGATTTCTCTTGACGCGATGATAGGGGGAATCTATCTATATTTGGTGAAAGTTTAAGTTCATCGAGCTGATCGTTCGCAATCGTTGAACTCGTGGAATTTTAATTTTTTCTATTTCACACGCGAATCTATCGATCGTGATTAATAGAATTGTGATAAAGCATCTAAATCACAATCCCACGTATCAATTTCTTCCTGTACGTATCTAATAGTTTATCGCTTCCCACGCGCGGTGATAGATCCTCATTAGCGATCGTGATAACTGACAGTATTATTTCCGATAGGTTTAGAGAAATAACGGTATCGTATTCTCTATGTGCCGAATAACTGGCTCTCTATCGTTCATATCGTTTTGCCTTATTTTCCGAAGAGTCAGTGGCCGCCAGGCACTGACCACTAGCCACTGGCTACCTACGCCGCACCTACGTGCCAACGATGAGATCGTATAAGGGAGAGCGCTGGCGATATCGCCAATATGCAAAATGATAATGTTTATCGTCGTTAGGAGCAGGTTCTGATCGCCTACGCCTAACCGTTCACGTTGGCGATTTGATTAAGATCTGGTGAAAAAGATTTGTAGTGCCTCGGCTTATCCTACATCCTATCCCTGTCCTATCCTATCCTATCCTATCATCTCTCTTCTCTTTATCGTTAGACTCATTCGCAGAACCTCCAACCACGTGCTTGTATCCCGTATCTACCGGTAGGAAAATCGACGATATAGCTGCCCGGTTAACACAGTGCCACACTAAAGACTAGCTTCACGCATGATGGTGCAGCAGCAACGGTATTATCATATCAGACACCGTAGGTACTCTTCGTACCTACTATGTCATCTTCTTGTCACTGTTATGGGGAAATAAAAAATCGATGGTGGTGATTTTTCGGAGAGACTGTCTTCATCAGCATTGAAAATGCTTCTATTTTCGGGGTGTTAGTGAGATATAGGAGATCAAATGTTAAGGTTCAACGGAAATGCGTACGACCCGGAAATGCCTGCAATCCGTTACGGATGAAAATAGTTTGCAAAAGACAAAAGATGAAACAAATCCTGTCACCGGTCCAAATGTATGGTTAATCTGTCTGATTTTTACCGATCATCGATCTGTCAGACTTAGAATTTTTTCAAAACTTCATTTCAAGCTAATTCAAATTAAAATGCGACAGATACAAGTATATCAAAACAAAATGGACTAAGAACGAGAAAACAGGTGACATTTTCAATGTCTTCAGAGGCTTGCGTTACACACAAGGTCTGTAGATTTTTTTTTCTTCAGGTCAAAGTTAGCAACAATCTTTTATGTCACTCTTCATACTAGGTCTAATTTGAAACAGTGACTATGATACTTTTGTTTAATGGAATCTCGTGTGAACGACCTCAGATCAGAGTTGGTTGCATGTGTTGGCGTAGGTATAATTTACCACTATGGCGATTACGACGTTGAAATAAGAATCCTACTTTTTTTCTATCAATTTACTCGATACACTTGGTATTATTGTCTAATTGACGGGTTATTGCAGAAGAGGTAAGTTTTTTTTTAGCTAATTTAAACTGTCGAAATTCGTTGAAGCGATTAAATTCTCGCTTTTTCAATATCATTCTCTACAACTTTTTCCACTAATTCCCCTTCGATTGGGTTTACCAGAATTTATTTAATTATTATCACATTTTATTATTATCACATGTCGAGCTTCATTATTATATCGATTGTTAAACTGTTTGAAATAGTCTCTCTATGACGTCACTATTCAGTGTAACAAACCCCGCTATCTAGTATCGAAAGATACGTCAGGATATTCAAAAATATGGCGTTAAAATAGTGAATTCTGACGTCACGTGGAATCAGATAGCGCGCTTTCTATCAATGTGATTTTCGCGTTTGAGCCACGATTGTTGTAGATCAATTTCAGCGTATTTATTCATTATAGAAATAGAAACGTGGAACGTAAATTTGAAGGCATATCTAGACTTTTCATCTATTATTCTTGATCACGGTAGGCTAGGCTATTAGCTAGCCTACGCTGTACGTACATACGATTGCGGCAAAGAATTTCTGCACCGTTGCTAATAGCAGCTGAGGTAATTTAGATTTTTGCCAAGCCTCGATATATTAGCTAAACAACAAAGCCAACAGATAGAAAATCGAGACAGTTGTGATCTGAAATGTCAGCTGTCAGTGTCCCGGGATAATGTTGAGGTCGGTACGCACAAATTATTGGTATTGTACGCAAATTCGATATTGAGAATAGAAAGAGCAAATAACACAGTAATCACTGAACAGTCTCGTAGACATCGACGATCTCTAATTCACGATCTAATGCTATATGCCTCAGCTACACTTATTCGTTCGATTTTTTCTCCACCCCATCGAAAAAAAATTACGTTCAACTACTCTACATGGTTGTCAACTTAGATGTAATGGGAACGTCGATAAAGATACCCCATAAAATCAATTTCATAACCATCGAAATGCTTTCTGATTGGCCATCACGTCAGAATTCATAATTTCACCGCCGTATTTGAACATCCCAACTCATTTTTCGATAGAATTGGGAGACACAAAGGGTATAGAGTGAGGAGTGGGTTTTACACAGATGACGCTAGATGGCGGTCTTGTTATACCGAATAGTGACGTCATACGGAGATTGTTGTAAGCGTTAGAGAGCTTTAAATTGACAATATATTGCTTATTTGAACGACGTTTTAATATTTGTTTAGTGGGGTTATTCGTCACCTAAATTTGTATCGTTTGCAACGATAAATGCGCTAGGATTCGTTGCACACCTAATTTCGTCCAATTATAGTGGAATGACTGAGTCGAAAATTAAGAGCGATTCAATTGACCCGTATTTTAATGTTGAAAAATTCATGTTAAATTGATCGAAGGCCGAAGCGAGACTTGCCAGACTTTTGAAATTGTTTTTTCAAGTTGACGAAAGGAGCGAAAATAAACTTTTACAGTTTTTTTTTTCTTTTACTTTTATTATTATGATTATGATTATTATGTTTTTTTTGGTTGCATTTCTCCTCCTTGTTTCAAGCTTGTTCAGTCAAATACGTGCCACATGTGACCCAACCTACATATGTGTTTGTAATAAAGTATCCGCTAAGTAGAAACCGTCCGTATCAAAACGGCCCGGAAACCGCTATCACGATTGCTAGGGCTTTACTTCGCACGGGTCTCGAGAAAGCACCGGAAGATATTAGTATGAATTATTTGCTCGAGTATATCATACCAGAGATATGATGCCAATTTAAGGACTTCATCGCCGGACAGTGACCACTGAGAAAAACAGAATTCTTCTCCTTCTCTTTTGGCCAGATCATCCAAACAAAATCAGGCTTTATATTTAAATGCAAATTCAAAAAAAAAAGCAGAAAAAAAAAAAAAAAAAAAAAATGGACACTCCGTATTTACCGTGTACAAAAAGCTTGCCAACAACGTAACGATAAGTCTTTAACAAATTGACGAAGACAAATGTGAGAAACTCACGGATCAACGGTTTGAAAAATTTCTCATGACACATGTGCAGCGGGAAATGAACATTTTGAGACGGTTTATTTTCGAAAATCGAATTCGATACGTCTCGGTGAGAAAATTGTCTGAACTATGAAATGCGTCGTGGTGCAGATTTTGGAGTGGCTAGATACGTTACAAACAGGACAAAAATCGTCACCTACCGAGTTGTTGTTATGACAGGCACGGGTTTGCGTGCTGCGAAGCAGTTTTTTTTCTTTTCTTTCTTTATTTTACTCTCGTGTGTGTTTCCCTGGGATAGTCATACTGCGAACGTGTGAGAGAATACACATATGCGGACAGTACTTTCACACTGAGGTGAACAACACGAGATGGTATCCAGGCCAGGGGTGGCCAACTGACTTTTTTTATTGGTATATTTTATAAATTAAACCATAAACTTTGACGAACTAATAATACATCGTTTAAAAAAAAAAAAAAAATTTCTTCAAATATATTTTTTTTCATTTCTTGTTATCGTTTGATGGATGAATTGTTTATTCACGCCGAAAGATTCAGGGACGTCTTTTTTTAGACGCCATCGGTATCTCGACTTTGTAATGCGATTTTTTTTTCTTTTCTCCGTTAATAAACTTCTCGCTCATTACGTACTCGTTATGGCATGCATTTACAAGCGCGGTTGTATTTTCAGTACAATTTCTCCTACTCCTCCCGGTTTGCTGGCGCCATGCAGTAACTTACAATGTGCACGTATGTATCTCCCGGAGTTCTCTCTAACGATTTGTTCGCTCGAATTGAACACGGATGTTGAAGTACGCGGGGCGCGATGTCTAAAATTCAAAAGCCTCGGTCTAGTACCGTATCCACTAGGTCAGTGCATCGCGTTCCGTTTAAATTCCATCATCAAGACGCCCAACTTTGTCCTTTAAACATTTTCCGCGTGGAAGTATAATTTTTCTTTCTTTCTGACACTTTTTTTTTTTTTTTTTTTTTTTTTAATGGCGAATACATTTTCTCGCATATCATTATACTACCTACTTGCGTGTTACGCGACAGTTTGAGCATGTATAGAAATTAGCAGTGATTATTAAACGTTCGTATTACGTCAGTCCATACAGAAGCGGTCCATTCGAATCTCCACGTATACTTGGCTCAGAGTAAAGACAGAGGAACTGTAAGACGTCAATTTGACGATTTTCATTCAAAGTTATTTTTCTTCTGCTTCATTCGAGATTTAGTCATCGACTAATTAATCACATCGATAAGACCACATGATTTGTGATGTAATTAATTTTTGTCGGTAATATTCCCGAGGCTCAATCAAGAAACGCGATATCGCAATATCAATTTATGATTTCGAGAGTCAGTTTTGTAACACTGAATCCGTTGTTTCCTGTGTTGGTATAATAATAATGAACCCTGTGTATAATTAGTTCGGAAATATAATACCCGCATAAAATTGGGATAAGTTATATAGGATAGGGTTGGGTTATGTTGTATCTAACTATACAAGTATAAAGAATAAATTGGATCACGCTATTTATGAGTAGTCACGCGATCGCTGGCACTGGCACTTACCTTGTGTCTTTCTTTTACTCTTTTGAAAAAATAAAGAAAGAAAGAAGAAAAGTGATTCAACCTCGCTTTATACTCTTGTAGAAATTCTGATAAGGGTTTGTTTTTTTTTCGTCATAAGAAAGACCGGAAACTGGGTTTATTTTTAACTTCGCGAAAAATTTATCGACTCAGCGTCGTGATTTATGGAGAAGGGAAAATTTTCGCGGAAATCTTATCGAACATGATATTATTGACCAAACAAACTCGTCACGAACATATCCGTTCTCTGCTAGTCGTTTGGTGTCTGGGTATAAGGATGCGATTTCAAAGCTTCGAGGTGCTCGGTGTCATTTTTCAGCCTTTTTTTTCCTTTTCCCTTTTTCTTTTACTCCTGCAAAGAATTTTTGTAAATACTTTTGGCACACGCGAGAGCGTCAATCACTGTCATTGCTTGCGCTTGTGCTGCTGCTACTGCTGCTGCTGCTTAGCAAACGTAAAAAGAATCCGCGGGTCAACGGACACAGCGGCTAACACACGATCGTATAATTTAGGAGATATACTCTATTGCCGGAGTCGTTTCGTTCCTCTATCTAATCCCGTAACCATCCGAGGCTCGAACACAAATCAAAATCAAATGTACGACCTCGAGTTACTATTCCAAGAAACAAAGATTCTATGCCGCAAGGATTCTCACACGTGTTCGCCATTCACCACTATCGAACTGACATCATTTCGTTTTGAGCTTTTTAACACCGTTTAACACATACGGCAAAGCATGATTCGTCAGGACGTGTTAACGGATTTACTACGATTTTTTTTCTCTTTTTCTAAAAGCTGATTTGAACTTCTGTTAAAGTTGAGTCACCAGTACAGCTCTGTATTAAGACTACTTCAATGAGAACAAAATAGATATTTATGTGGCATGCGCAGAAAGTAACTGTTTATTCGGCAAGGTTATATGTTTTTCGTACGAGCCGTTGGTTTTACCTGGCGAGCCGAAGGCGAGCCTTGTAAAGCAACGGCGAGTATTAAAAACATAACCTTGCCGAACAGTTACTTTCTGCGCGCGCCCCATACAATATTTTTCACTTTGACGCCAGTTGAGTTCCGCACGAACTGCGTGTAGGAGCTGCTGTAAATGTAGTGGAGAGGGGGTAACCTGCGGTATAAAGACTTTATTCCGCAACTTTGACACGCGCACTTCGAACTGCGCATCAAAGTTGCGGAATAAAGACTTTAGAACGGAACTTTGAACTTAGCGGTATAAAGTGCCACTTGCCGGAACGAAAGCAGGCGTCAAAAAGTGACTTTTTAATGCTTGTGCCGTAAAAATCCTGTCTGCTACGTACTATTATATCTTTTTCTTCGGTAGAGGCATCAAAAAATCACTTTTTGACGCACTTTATACCGCTAAGTTCAATACTCCCTTGAAAAGTCTTTTTAGTGCAGTTAGTTGCAGTGGCTGTCACCGGAAGAAATATTCTACACACATGAATAACATTTTTTTAACTTCCCGTATCTCTGATTTCAGAGAAAATAGGAAGTTATTGTAATCACCCCGAAAATGAAAAGTTGAGTTTTCACTGGATCTCCACGTTTTGAGGTCCGGAGAATCACTTCCGACCATTTTCAGATGGACGTCTGTGTGTGTGTATGTGTGTGTGTGTGTGTGTGTATGTGTGTGTGTGTGTGTGTGTGTGTGTGTGTGTGTGTGTGCGTGATCAAATTTTTGTCCGACGATATCTCGAGAACGCGCGGTCGGATTTCGATCAACTTGGTCTCAATCGACGTGCCTTTCTCAAACTTAGAACTGATTAGATTTTGGCTTTGATCGGTTCAGTACTTTTCGAGATATTTAAATAACAAAATTCTCAAAATCACAACAGAAATGACGATATCTTGAGAAGGGATCAACGGATTTCAATGAAATTTGGTATCACATGGTTTTTCGGATCGCTGATCACGAATCCGAAGTCTATTTTGCAAAATTTTCATTTGGCGTATTCGATATGCTGCAAAAAAACTAAAAACATTGGGATTTGGATGAAACTTGGTACTCGTAGGTTTTTTGGGTCACAGATCACGAATCTGAAGTCAGATTTGCGAAATTCAAAATGGCGAATCCAATTTGCCGGGAGAAACACTAAAAACATTCGAAATCTTACGGAAATTGGTACTCGCAGGTTTTTTGAACCGCTGATCAAAAACCTGAGGTCATATTTGAAAATTTCAAAACAGGTGGGATCAAAATAAATAACGGGAAGTTCGAAGGCTGGCTCATAGTCAGCCCAAACCCGCTTGTTTTTTTGTTTTTTTCAATGAAAGAATTTTGTTCTATCTGTAATGAAACGTAATTAACGATATTAAGATATGAATAGATTCTGTCGCATGAAGCTATTGTACCGAGAAGAAGAGACTTTTGTAATTGACAAAAAATTGGAGAAATGTTATTATCAGTGTCTGAAGGCTGTCTACGAGTCTTTGGAATCTCTAGGAAATGCCTCGAATTGTCCTGACGTTTTTCTCATAACTTTGACGTGGAGAAAATAGCTTGTATTGATTTTTTGTTTATTGTTTTGTTCTATCATTAGTTCAATGTGTGATAGAATGAGAATCGTGTTTTGTGGTAAATTTTCCATCATAAATAGACGGAGATGAAAAGATTATAGCTCGTAAATGGGTTTTGAATATCAATGAATGTACTAGAATCTATGAAATATTGAATCGTATATATTTAAAGAGCGGCAGGACGACGAAGGTCGACGGAACTCTCCTCTCTTCTCTTCTCTTCTCTTCTCGTCTGAACCGGATACTGATTCCTATAGGTACACAGACGGAGAGACAATCGCTAGACGAGATAATTGACACATGTATATATACACATTCGTGCGAGTCCTAGTGATTCGCTATTTCTCTTCATCCTCACGTGTCTCTTTCTAATCAACGGAAGCTGGACCCGTTGGGAGGAACCACGAACGTCGTGATCGTATCGTATCCCCCCTCTTCAGCAGGTGTCGTTTCTCTCTCGTCGACGTAGCAGACGACCGTCGCAGGTCGTCGTGGCCGTCATTGAGTGCTAAAACTTTACACCGCGCGTTGCGACGCGACGCGGTTGACACGCGTTCACGTCATTTCTCGCGGTACCGCGGTGCAACGCCCCCCCCCCCAACCCCCTGGTCTCCTGATGAAGATAGAATCGTCTGCAACCACCCTACCCTATACCTATACGACATCGCTCCAGGAGGCGGACTGCACGCGCTCAAAGTCTTTGTCGCCCTCTAAGACGAGTGACTTATTCACTAACTTAGATTTTTAATGAGATGCAGTTAGTTTTTTTTAACTTTTTTAACTTTTTTTTCCCTTTTTTTCAGCTTTATAAGCCAGCATTGAAGGAGTGGAGACTGTTTCAATACAAAACGGTGTAATTAATGACACTGAGATTTGAATCATTTGAATCATTTGAAACAGAGCGAAAAACTGACATTTTTACTCGTGATGGGACGAACGTCTTTTCCGAAATAGGGAAAAATTCATGTGCAGAAGACTGACCATGAGATAGCTCTTTTTTCCAATGTGATAAAATTGAATGATCATAAATCTACCGTTTTATCATTGATCGATGAATGTCAGTTATCAACGAGTGTAACGTAATTAATTAGTCGCACTATCTTTCGCAACTCATGCAACCAACATCTAACAATTTCAAATTACGTCAGTCACTCGAAGACCTGTAATCGTCGAGGGGCTATACGACACAGTTTGTCGAAAGTTGTTTTCGTACAAAAAATTGCCTGCCATCTGCGACTGATGTTTTAGCC